>CM032005.1:5089632-5214821 GCA_018804465.1 Populus tomentosa
ATTGGCCGTGTATACATACATACATACATACATACATATATATATATATATATATATATTTGTTGTATTTGCATTGAAAACCGGGTATTCTAAATGCGAGATTGATATTTTTTTTACAATATAAAAAAACTCAGACCTTAAAATAAATCTGCTAGAAAATCATAAATCTCTTTCGCTTTCTTTTATTTTTTTCAGGAAAGAAAAAAAAAAGTTGGAACCAGTAAGGTCCGGCCGGGTCACTTGCCCAAGCAACTGACCTGGCTGGACACAAGGGGCTCAATTGTTGTTCAATGAAAACTTTCCAGTTATGGTTCAAGTGAATTAATTCACTTAAACAGTACAAACACAAAGGAAAAAACATACAAAGAGACCTGATTACTATTCAAGTGAACTATAATTCATTTGACCAATACAAACACAAAGGAAAATGCATGCAAAGAGATGGGGAGGAACAGACCTGGAGGCAGAAAACAAAAAGGAAGACGACGATGGGGAAGGTGTACTGGCTAGTCTATCAATGTTGTCGTCTATTTCGGCTCTTTCCCCTCTATTCCCTGTTGGCGTCCGTCTCCTGAGCTTTATCTCTACGTTTTCGTCCCTCTCTCTCTATTGGTTTTAGCTCCTCTGTTCTTCCCTGTTCTGCAGATTTTGTTTGCAGAAAATGGAGCAGAGACCGAAAGGCAGTCCCTTCTCGCTCTTGCTTTTGGTAATCTTAAGAAAACTTAATCTTTTCCATTTGTTTCGTTCTGCTTTTTAACTCTCCGCCTTCTTCCTCTCCTCTGTTCTCTTTTGCCTCTGTGCTTTTTTCTCTCTCTTTCTCTGCCTCGTATTGCCTGCCTCTCTCTCCTTTTTCTCCTCTTCTTTTTAGGTCAGCAGAGGAGGTATATATATATCGTCTATATGCAGCTCTTATTAGGAAATGAATATTACATTAATTCTAGGATGTAATCTGGGTGATCAAATAAAGCAAAAATAGGAAACTAGAATAAATTGATTGATATTCTGATGATTTCTAGCAATTTCTTTCCAGTAATTAGAGGATGGTGCGGCTCCTTTCTATCCTCCATAGCTAGGACCGTGAGGCACCAACTGTTTCCTTTGGACTGAGGTAGAAACAACATGGTCTGCAGCTCCAAAATCAAGCGAGAGAATCATGGAAACCAGCAGGAAGTTGCAGAGAAAAAGAAAAGAAATCAGATGGGGGGTTGTTCTCAAAATGACAATGAACAGTACCATGCTAATTAAATCTTGAGGGGGCTGTTTTATGCTTCCAAGTTCTAAATGGTGGCCTTTTTTTAGTGGGATATATGAGGGTAAAGAAATGGCGTCGCTGGTTTTGTGAAAAGACACAAAATATAATCCAGCGCAACAGAAATTATTCTGACGTTTTTTGATCCAACCCCCTTTTTCAATGAAACTAATTAACTTTTCCAAATTTAAAGTTGGTCCTTAATTAACTCGATAAATCCTTGAAACATTAAATCGGGTCCCTTGAATCAGACCTGCAAGCTCAGGTTAGGAGCCTTCTCGCGACAAGATTCTTTGTTTTTCCACTAAATGTTCAAATGAGAATATCTTGAGCTTATGATATCGAAATCCAGCGATTTCAAAGCCCAAATTCATCATCACGTACATGACTATAACTCTCATGAAGGATTAAAAGTTAGATAAAATCATTTTGAAGAATAGAATTGCAAAAACTTGAGCTGGAATATTTCTCATGGTAGAATTCTCTACTTTCACATTAGATATTCAAGCAGGAATATCTTGGGCTTCTGATATCAAAATTAGGAGATTAAAAAACCCAAATTCATTTACATGTACAGGTCTACAACTTTCATAAAGGATTCAAATTGAGATAAATTTGTTTTGAAGAACAGAATCTGGCTACAATCTGGTTGCTCAAAAGGATCTCCTGATCTAATTCGAAAACTGACAATGTTGAGTGTTCTAATCTGCCATAAGAACAGTGAGTCCTAGAACCCAATAAAAGTGTAGGTCAATTCTTTCACATGTCATGAGTGACAGAATATAGCTAAAATGGTTAGATATTACACGAAACCAAGTCAGAATCAAAGCTTAAGTTGGAACAAAAAAATTACGATAGCAGCAGAATCAGTTTTTTTAATGCAAATTCTGAGGGATTTATCCAACCTCAAAGACCAGATAAAGAAGGAACAAATTTAGCATCATGAAGAATCCTAATCAGTCTAAGAAACCTGATGATTTTGGCAGCAAAAGGGGGGAGATAAAAAGAGTAGAAAACAGTTGAAACATGGTTTGAAAAACATTTCTTTCTTCTTTGGTTTTGTCAGTTCCTCAACAATCATGAACTAAACTCCTGCATTTGGTTCAAAAGAGATATACACCGTCTCTAGCATGTGAGTTTCAAAAACGAGTAACAATAGATATCATCAATGAAATATTCAAAATGAATTGAAAAACGTAAATACTCACCCATAGTTAAACATGGATACCTCTAGGGATAAAGTTTGGTACAATTATTTAGAATTGACAAACTCCAATGTCAAAGGAAAATTTAATTACTATTTGGTCCTAAGCTATGATCATGACTATAAACTAGTCTTTTATGTTTGAAATCTATAATTTAGTCCCATTTCTCATGTTCTCAATTCTCTTACTTTGATTTCTCTCTAAAACTCAATTGTGTTGGTATTTTTCTAAAAAAATAAAATTTTCAAAACCACAATGGAATTACAAGAAACCAAAATAAGTTTTAATGGGGCAATTGTCAACAAGAGTCAAATGGTTAAATTACAAGCATTGAAACATGAGGGACCAAGTGATAATTAGTGTCAAGACCTATAGAGTGGTGGTTAATTTAATCTTAAGGAACATAGAACTATTTTATTTTCACAAAACAATTAATAATTGATTAATGTTTCCATAAACTCCACCGTCATAATTAATTAATGCAATAAGAAGATTCTTATTGAAATATTCATCAAGTCTTATAGTTCATTAGTTGATTGTGCAAGATTTTTCAAAAAAATAAAACGTCTTGTTTGGACCATGGCTTGAGCAGACTGCCTCCAGTTTGTTTGGGCTGGCCTGAACTGACTACCCTATTCTTTTCTTTTTTTGTCTTGACCCAGTACCATGAAAAATTCTAAACTACTAGCATATATCTAAACCTTTTATGTGCAAAACAAGTCCATTTTCTACGCTAATTGTAGTGACCATCACCTACAAATCCTGCAAGCAGCTACAACCATACAACAATATTAGGAGTAACCACAAGTAACCATAGAATAATTCTAGAAATCACAAGGAATGGTGCAACAAATTGAATAATCATAAATAATCATTCAACAATCTCATAATTAAGTTCAGATAGAATACATAATATTCATAAATATACTTTCCAACATTCTTTACTCTCAGAATCCCATGTTTTGATAGGACTACTGCTGAAGTCAGTCACTTCACTAGCTGAAGATCGCAGCCCATGAAAAGCTCCACGTAGTTTGAAGTTTTTCATTACTTCATCAATAATAGTCTTCCATAGGCAAGCGGTTCAAGTTCCACCGCTTACAAAATTCTGATAAAATTGAAACACGGTGATAATAAAAGGCATCATTCGTTCTTTCACATAATGCTGCAGCTAGAGGATGATGCAAGACAAGCACCACCAACAACTATGCCTGTAACTTGCACTATCATTCCAATTTGTTTAAGCACATTTCTTCGCTTCTGAAATTAAAGATAAAGAAGCATATGATTAGATATTTGGAACAATGTCTATAAAACAAATTTTGATTCTGATGTATTCTTATTATCACTATGCTATATAATAAAAGCCACACAACGATTAGGACAAAAGACATTAAATTGAAAAGCTGCGCAATTATGGAAAACTTTGTGATTTTTTTTAATTATGGAAATTTAATTAGAAAGATGTTATCAAATTTGACAAATAAATTTATAGAAACGAGCTATTTGGATCACTTGTTTGATCAATAGGCCACTACCTGTACTGTTGGGTTGTTTGTACTAAGCATAAACAAGCTAGAAAAATTATCATTATCAAAACATATCATTATCAATAAAATTATGAATGAAAAATTGAGCATTGTTTTGGTTAGTTTTGTGTTTGCGATAATAAGGTTTTACATGAAAATAAGGACAAATATTTGTTAGTTGTATTTTTTAATATTCTTAACAAAATGCTAAGGTTTTTTCTTTTTTTTTAATTTGATGATAATTTTTTATTGGTTTTGGTTTTTTAAGTCAAATTTTCTTCTTCTTTTTTTCCAATTTTTATAAATATAGTTTTATTTTTTAATTAATGATCTTATGAGGCAATGCACATATTTTTGACATGTGTTATATAATTTAAGAAAATTAAACACAAAAAGCCTTAAATGATAGACAAGTGGACTCTTAACTAATATATCATTAATTCATTTTTATATACATAAATGATAGACAAGTGGACTCTTAACTAATATATCATTAATTCATTTTTATATACATAAATGATAGACAAGTGGACCCGTAACTAATAAAAATACATAAACCTTACCAAATATAGTTCTTGAAAAGCAGAATTCATAAAAAAAAAAAAAAAAAAATGTACAATGACACAATTTAAATATATAAAAAAATAGCTCCATTAACCGCATAACAAATACATTTACAAAAATACTTATTTATTCATATTATCCATACAAAAATACTTTATCCTGCTCGACACTTAATTTTTATACAATGGTAATGCCTAATGAAGAAGGGCAAGTGCGTATATCCAATAACTGATTAAATTATTCCGATAAAAAAATAAAAATAAAATAAGTATCATTATGCTGAAATGATATAAATCGTCACTAAACATTGAAAAAAATTAAAGTAAAAAAAGTTACAGAGCTATAATTTTTGGAATTTGATTCGAAACATATACTTGAAAACAGTTGATTAATCCTATTATTTCTCTCAAATTTTTCAATTTAATGAAAGAACGTATATGAATTCCTAATAATGAAGAAGGCAATCTGCTAGAAAAAACCCAATTCAAACTAATCCACAATTAAAGAAACATAATTAGAGGTGTTAATTCTTTTCAAATTAAAATTGGGAATTTTAAGCAATATGAAGTATTTCTTTCTAGCTTGCCATCATCTAACAGGGATCGAAGTTGATATCATTTTCAAAGATTAATTACCTGTACGGGAGCTTCAAGTGCCAAGCTCCTGCTTTGACTTAGTAAAGTATAGTTATCCCAGAAGATGGCATCATCGTGGTGAGTGAACCTTTTTCCACCATAACAATCACAACAAAGATCATAGGTGCTAGCTGACTCATCAAGACAGAAACATTGAAAGCAGCTGAAGTATACGTCTGCCAAGAACGTATCACAACACTTGCAAAATAGAGCTCTTCCACTCTGCATGATGTAGTACAAGACGATTGTTTCCTCAAAATCCAAGCTTCCATTGCCGTCCTTGTCCAGCGCTGTAAACAAGCTTGGATGAGTAAGAACCGTGTTGTTATCTTTCTTGAGATACTCCACGTATTCATATAGGTTAATTTGCCCGTCTCCGTTTTTGTCCATTTCATTGAAAGAAAATCTGGCATTTCGCTTCTTCTCCTCGGACAGATTCTCATAATAAGCTTCAGCAGCGCGGCGAATCTCCTCCATATCTATTTAAGAGGAGGAAAATTTAAGAGGATAATGGAAGAGGTACGTAGCTTAGATCTAAAACTTCAAAACTCCAAAGGGATTTTATAAGGAGGTGGCTCAGCTCTAATCTAAAATTTCTTTGACTTGGTCCTTGTCAAGTTTGGCTAAATCTACCAAATAATGAATGTATTTGTATCAACCTGCCGAGGAAGCATTATACCTATGATTTGGTGGTTGATATAAATTGAATTAATACCTCATAATTATAATCTATGATTCCGTCTCGTAGTTTGTTTGCGTCAAGTCAACTTATTTTGGCTTTATAAAAGTCAAGTCTCAATTTTGGTATATTATACCGACTAAAATTTAATTTTTGATATGGTTTTTTTTTTTTGAAAGATGTGTATATTATTTAAACGTCAAAGTCTGACGGGAATAATACAAAAGCTACATAATATCTTACTATGGCAAGAAGCCATATATGGGATAAAGCGCAACTTAAGATAAACAAAAGCAAAGAAAACCACAGAAAATCCATCCGAATAAGCTGAAGCTAAACATTCCTCTACAAAACAAAACAAAAATTACTCAAAGACATAATGGGAGAAGAAACAATAACAAGGCCATAGAAAAATAGTGCATTAAAATCCAGGCAACAAATTCACTTCATCTCCCAACTAGCAAACAAGCCTGAGCACTTTCTTACTCCCACACAAAGTTTATTTTAATATCTTAATTAGATCTAGTTTATATGAAATAAATTTAATTTCACGAAATGGTTATTTTATGAAAATAATATATTATTGCATGTCATTGGGCTAGAAGGCAAATAAATCAACCGAACGTGTTTTTCACTGAAAAGAAAAATGTAAGATTTTGAGTGGAGAAAACACTTTTCCTTTTAAATATCGATACGTTAGTGTTGCATATTGCTATCTATACGTATATATATGTTTTAGTCTCATCGTAAAACAATGCCTATAGTATTTCTTGGTGAAATTTGTGTATGATTCAATCATCATATAAAAAATTATAGTTGTTTTTATAATACATGTTTTGTTCAACTAGCCCAGAGGCCATTGTACTTAGACCTCTTATTGAACTTATATTTATTCATCCAAAATATAAATATATCTTGATTATTCAATATCATGAAAAGACGCTTGTCGTTTTGTTACCTATTACCAATCAATCTCACCGGAGATGGAGATTAGAGGTTGTGGTCCCCTGATGAGGAAAGGAACAGGTCTGACATTTTCTTATAATTTGTATGAACCTGCTTTAGATGTTAAAGAACATAGCAGTGTTGGTTGGATTTTCGTCTATTGGTAACTATATATATATATATATATATATATATTATGTCCGATGTTAATTTTATGAACAACTGAGCCAAATTTTATCTTTTGTTTTTAACTACTTTTTAAGTAGTGTATTGTTTCGGTATCCATTTCCAAGCTTAGATTTTACTAGATAAACTTCATTTACTACATGATTTACACAAAAACAGCTTAAGATTAAAGTAACAAATTCACAATGCCCTCCAAAAGCACACATGAGAATATGGAGATCGAATTCATGAGAGTACAATAGCAACACAAAAAATACAACTCCACAAAAGTAACTTGAGCTTATTCTCTACTGGACGTGACCTTTTCTTGAAGAGTTTCCAGTCATTTCCTCTTACCTCATCAGCAATTACTGTACTATTGGAGGCATGTGACTTATGATAAAATGCATCGTTGGTTATTTCACATAATGCTACAGTAAGATTTTGATGCAAGATCAGCAACACCAACAGTTATGCCTGCAAGACCAACGGTTATCTCTGCAACTAGAAGTCTCTTTTTATGGGATTTAAGCACCTTTCTTCGCTTCTGAAATTAAAGATAACAAAGCATGATGATTAGACACTAATGTCCTGTTATGGGTAAATTACGTGAAACTAATTGGTAACATCCAAGCTATAAAACTAATTGGTCTTCTCATTATCACTATGCTATGGAATAAAAGCCACACAGCTATTAGGACAACAAGACATTAATTTCATTATCACTATACTGTTTTAGTTTGTGGCTGAAATTGACAATATATAACATTTGTGGCTGAAATTGCAAAAACAAAATTGATTATCAAAATGAAAAAAGAAAAAGAAAAACAAGTAATGCTCCATAAGCAATGAGGTATCAGTGAATTTAGGCAAATGTATAGTAATAAATAGTAAAGAAATAATTATACTGTTTTAGTTTCTAAAATTAATTACCTTTATGGGGGCCTCTTGTATAACGCTCCTGCTTTGACGTAGTAAAGTATAGTTATCGCAGAAGATGGCATCACCGTGGTGTGTGAAATTTTTACCACCATAACAAGCACAACAAATTTCATAGGTGCTACCTGAAACATTGAAGAAACATTGAGAGCAACTGAAGTATGCTCCTGCCAAGAACGTCTTACAAGACTGGCAAGTTATAGCCCTTCCACTCTGCATGATGTAGTACAAGACGATTGCTTCCTCAAAATCCAAGCTTCCATTGCCGTCCTTGTCCAGCGCTGTAAACAAGCTCTGATGAGTGAAATCTGTGGCTTTGTTTTTCTTGAGGTATTCCACGTATTCACGTAGGCTAATTTGCCCGTCTCCGTTCTTATCCATGGCATTGAAAGTTTTTCTTGCCAATTTCTTAGTCTTAGCGGGCAGGTGTTCATAATAAGCTACAGCAGCCCGGCGAGTCTGCTCCATATCTATTTATGCGTGTAATATTTAAGAGGATTATGGAAGAGGCAGCTTAGATCTACAATTCCAACACTCCAAAGGCACTTTTAAGGAAGAGGCTCAGCTCTAATCTCAAATTTCTTAGACCTTGTCCAGTTGTTTCATGAGACCGTGTCTTAAAATCTGACTGGATTTAGATCCAAAAAATTGAGATGTGACTAATTGGGTTAATTCTTATATTACCAAGTCAACTCGGTTTTTTTATTTATTCGTTTAATTTCTAAATTTTAATATAGGTAGGTTTAGCTAAATTCAAAAACAATTTAAAATCTCTCATATTTTCTACCAACCTGCCGTGTAAGCCAAGATATTAAACCTATGATTTGGTGGTTGATATAAAATGAATGAAAACATAATAATTATAATCTATGATTCCGTCTCGTAGTTTGTTAAAAGTCAAGTCTCAATTTTGGTATACGTGATAAAAATTAAATTAAAATATTTCTGGTAAGGTGTCCCAACCAGCAACCCCACACAAAATTTATTTAATATTTTAATTAGCTCTAGTTGTATAAGTAAATTCAATTTCACGAAGTGCTTATTTGATGAAAAAAAAAAATAGATTGCATGTGATTGAGCTAGGAGAGGCCAAGTCCATGGACTGTTACCATAACCAAATCTGATCAAGCCATGCAACCCAGCATAATCTAGTTCCATTATAAAGCTATAAAACAAGAGCAATAGTATTTCTTAATAATATTAAAGTATGATTTAACAATAATAAAAAAAATTATAATTGACCCGACCGTAACCACTTGTATCTATTCATCTATTCTATAAATATATCTTCTATATTTTTCACGGTCTGATTGTTCAAATCCTCTAATCTCCTCCATCACATTCCTTTTTTATTATTGCTATTTACTTTTTCTTCAGTGGCATGTGCGCTGAAAATATTATAATCATGAAAAGATGCATATTATTACCATTCAATCTCACTATCAATGCCAGAGGTTGGTCCCCTGATCAAGAAAGGGATAGGTCTGGCATTTTCTTTTAATTTTTTTCTAAATTTATATAAACCTGCTTCGGAAGTTAAAGAACATAGCAAGGTTTGTTGGATTTTCTTCTATTATCAATACAATTAAAAATACATATGTTTGGTTTAACTATTTTTATGAAAACTTAACAAGGTTAATATATTTTTTAATTATTTTTTGATCGTTTTCTTGCTTTAAAATTTTTTGAGTATGAGATTACCAACAACAAGCTAACCATTGATGAAGTCCATGAAATTCAAATCATAATATCAAAACTTAGTACCCTGATATCAAAGTTATTGATTCACTTCAGGTTAAAGGTTGTTTTATTAAAACTATCTCCATCTTGGAATGAATATAGGTAAATGATGTTGCATTCAACATATAATTATATATTTGAACAATTTCAAATACACTTGCAAATTAAGGTTTAATCTCGTTTGTATGAATTACTAACGATAAATTCTAAAGTGAATTTAGTTACTGAAACTTGTTTGAAAATGACTCAAAGCAACCTGAAAGTTCAGAAGAAAGATGTAAGAGAATAATATAAATCATATCTTGAAACCTTACCTAACAATCTGTTCAACATATAATCATATCTTTGACCGAAGGGGAATTACACCACCATTACAGAATGGAGTCTGTTCTTGTTATGCAAAAAAAAAAAAAAAACTACCTTAGTTTGATCATGCCTGCAAAACTTCTTTATTTTTGTTTCAACCTGTTCCAGTTTTTGTTAGTAATTTGGCTCAAAATTCCACTAGACTTTCCTTGTCAAATGAGCTTTATTATTAATAAGATCATGTGCTTATAACATGCCTTCATTTTTGTTACTATTTCATGCAAATAACACATTGAACATAACCTTTAAGCATGAAACCATTACGCCAAGAATCTTTGGGTATGTTTCCCCCTTTCTTCCAAAACTAGACATGATCACACATGTTCACAAGAATTTTTGGGAATTCAAAGTTTAGTACAAAAACAGAAATCATGTTGATGTTTGTCCAATGCAAACGAGTTCTGGAAATTCAGGTGATTTCTTAGAAAGATAACCATACACCTAGAAAACCAAAAAAAAAAGAGAAAACAAAAACACCATGAAGTGACTCCGAAGCTGAGTTTTATTTGAATGAATAATGAGAAATCACGTTACATACTCGCATGAAAGCAAGGCTTACCGATCCTAAGAGCATGAGTTTGAAATGAGGAAAGGCCATTTTTTTATAATCATTTCACGAGGCTAAAATATATCCTTTAGAGTCTCCTTTTGAACCTGGTAACATTTTTTGGAAACAACCTTGGCTAGGATCACACCCCACACTAGGGGCAAGTGCGAGAGACATAGCAAAAAAAAAAAAACCTCAATGATTGAAAGTGCCCAAGCAACACTAGGGGGCATAAAAAGAAAATTCTCAATCATCAAAGGTTCTCGAACAAAGCTAGGGGGCATGAAGAAAAATCGGGATTGGCGAAAGGAATCTCAGTCTATCCTAACCACACACACAGGATTTTGGTTCTGGTTAGAGGGGATTGGTGAAAGGAATCTCAGTTTAGCCTAACCACACACAGTATTTTGGGTTCTGGTTAAAGAGGATTGGCAAAAGAAATTTCAGTTTAGCCCATCCACACACAAGACTTTGGGTCTGGACGCAAAAGCTTTGCTTCATAAGTATTGTAAAGAGGGGGCAACAGTTGTAACCCATTTTTGGTCCTCACATAAAAAATAATAAAATACAAAAAATATTATCAAAAAAATATAACAGTGAGAAGAGGATGCCGAAGCGCCCTAAAAATGCTCAAAAATTGATTGAGGATGTTTAAAAAATATAAAAATTAAAATTTAACGGTATATCATTGACTGATGAGAGCCCTATCGATAAAGAAAATTCAATTTGAGGAAGAAAAGTCCAAAATTAGATGGTTATGGACTCAATTAAATTTTATTGAAGATTTAATTAAATTTATGGAAAGTTTGATTGCAAGAAAAATTGATTTTGGAGTTAATTTTGAGCTTTAATTAGAAGAAATTAAAGTTCTGGGGTCAAATTATAATTTTTGAAAGTTAATTTGGTCAAATCAGAGGCTTAATTGCATAAATATTGAAGTTTTATGGCCAATTAGGGATTTAATTGAAGAAATCCAAGACCAAGTGTTGCTATCCAATTTTTGACCCATGTTTTGATAAATTTTTAAAAATAAAAACCAAAAAATAAAAAATAAAATAAAAATATAAATAAAGGCGATAACATAGAGCATAAGGGCTAATATTAAGGAAGCAACATGTCAAGGAGATAATTACTGAATCATATATAATTATCGCAATAGAAAATACCATAGATATATGATTTGATTCATGCTGGTTATGGAAAATAATCACTACAATATAAAATACCATATATATAGAATTTATTAGTGCTAGTTATGGAATACAATCTCTGCAATATGAAATACTATATATATAGGATTTGTTGTTGTTGGTTATAGAAGACAATCTCTGCAATAATTATTGCAATATTTCCTTGAATAGAACACATATAGATTTTTTTTATATAAGTGAACCTCCAATGATAATAAAAAGGAAGAAAATTTACAAGGAGAGAATTAAAAAAAAAAAAAAAAAAAAAAAAAGGAAACCCAAGAAACCTAAATCATCTTGAAGAGGCCGCGGCACACTCCCCATCTCTACCAAAAAGAAAAAAAACCTAAGCAGCCATTCCCTAGGGTCATCTCACCATCTCTTTTCTCCGATCAACCCACCTTCTAGATCCCCACACACTGCCTCCTCTCGTCTTCTCAGCACCAAACACTCCCCTCATTTCCCTTTCCTTTTGAAGTAAACCAGAAGACCCTGACTGCCGCCCCACTTCTAAAGAAGAAAACCAGAGAAACCCCTGGCCAGATATATAGAACAGCCTCGTCTTCTCCTGACCAGAGAACGGGTTGCGCCAGCCCTTCACTCTCCCTTCCTCTCCGCTGCTAACAGCAGCTCATTACAGAGAAGGTGGAGAGATAAGAGGGGAGGCCGAAGGACAGTAAAGAAGGAGCAGAAAACCGAGACTCCAAGGGCGCCGATTCTTTTGCCATGCCAGCGGAAGACTTTCCTCCACCTGTGAACGAGACGACAACACTGTGAGCAGCAATAAGCAAGAGCAGCACAGTAGCAGGGATCCTTCCTCCCATAGCGGCAAACAGCAGCAGTAACATGACAGCAGGATGTTTTTTTTTTCCCAACCTCTATTAAAGCCACATCCGAAACTCTCCTGCATGACAGCAATTCTGTTTCTGCTGTGAGCAGCAGGCCGGATCTTCCTTCGTGAGCAGCGCCCAGTAGTCTCAGCGCCATCGCCTACGCTCGTCTTAGCGCCAGGTGAGTTTCCATGCATTCTTTTACTTTGCATATTAATGGCTGTTGTGCATGCTTTTGTTACTGTTCAAGTGAATTATAATTCACTTGAACAGTAACTAATGAGGCATTATTTGCCCAGCCGGGTCACTGGTTTGGGCCAGCGACCCGGCTAAGCCTGCTGGGTTCAGCCCAGCCATATGGGCCGAGCTAGACCCAGCCCAAAAAAAAAAAACGAGTAATATCGTTGGTTTTCTTGTGTATGATTTGTATTTTTTATATTGTGGAAATACAAATCTGGTATTAAAATACCCGATTTTTCATGAAATGTTGCAAATATATATATATATATATATATATATTCTAAAAAAAAATGTTTTCTTGTGTCCTGCATACGGCCAATACCCTAACATGTTTTAAAATTTTTTATTAAAAAAAACAAATATTTGAAGTTTTAAAAATGTGTTTTCGCATGGATTTCTTAAACACAATAAAATTTATTTTCTTGCATTTCTGGATTTTACAACATGTTTGTAAAACTCCAAAGGATATTGGCTAATATTCCACATGAAAAGCTTTCCACGTGTTAGAGTTAGGGGACGAGAGGTGTCCCTAGGGTGGTAGAGAGGCGGCTGAACAGTGGCCGCCCCGTCCACCCTACAACCCTATGCCATTGACTGGAAAGGGGTGTAAGCCTCCTTTCTCCCCTTTAAATACAGGGGAGAAATGAGACACAAAAGGGGATGAAAAAAAAAGAGAGAGAGGAGAGGGAAAGAAACGGAAGGATAGAAAAAAAAAAAAGAAGAAAAAAACAGAGTAAGAGAGAGAGAGAGAGCAAAAAAAGGGATGGAGGGAGAGAATTAGAGAGAGAGAACACAACAGAGTGGAGAGGGGAGAGGGAAGAGGGAAGAGAAGAGAAAGAGGAGAAAAAAAGGAAAAAAAATAGAAAGAAATAAAAGACAAAGAAGAGAATGAAAAATAGAGGAAGAAGGAGGAGAAAACCACCGGCCACCGCCACAGGTAACCTCCCGCTGCCCCATCTCTTTCTCCTTTTTGCTCAGCCGCTATCTGCATTTTCATGTAAAACGTGAATTAATTTACATTTTGCAGCAAATGGAGGGCTGGTTACTATGCTTAGACACAGTAACCAGCCCATTTGGTTTTGGTCCGGGTCTAGCCCAGCCCACTGAAATGGGCTGGGCCGGGCCCATTTCAAAAAAATCTCAAATTTTTGTTTTTTTGTTCAAAATTTTACAATTTTACAGCACAGTTTCTTTTATCAATTTTGCTTAATTTCTGTCTGTATTTTACATCGTAAAAATACAAATTCGGTATTAAAATACCTAGTTTTCGTCAAAACTTTCAAAAATACAAAAAAAATTTGAAAATACAAAAAAAATATTTTTGTGCATACAGCCAAGTGTCTCAAAGCTAAAAAATCATATTGTGTTTTTCATACACCAAAAAACAATGTTTTAGCATGCATTTTGGCTTTAATAACCAGTTTATTAAAGTCATGAGAAAATTGGCCAAAATTTCAAAAACAATTAAAATTTTGTTTTGTTTGTCTTTTAGTATCTGGGGTATGACATTACATGTAATACGTATTTCAGATATTAAATTCTCTTTTTGGAAGTTAGAACGGTTAGGATCTACCCCATTAAGATAAGAATCTCCTTATTAAGGAGGGCTTTTCTTGAACCTTAAACTGACCAACAATTAGAAAACACAACAAGACATTAGATTTTATCAGACATTCAAACAATGCAGCCTAACTTAACTAAAGCGTAATCGGGATGCTAATACCTTCCTTTTACGAAATGCAGCCTATCTTAGATAGGGCGTAGTCGGGGTGCTAATACCTTCATTATTCGTGCGACACAAATAATTATATTTAGAAATCCAAGAACCAAGAGCATTGGGTCCTGAGGCAGGATCCATTTCACTTGGGTCATGGCGCATGACCCAAGCGAAATGGGTCCTGCTGCAGGTCCTAAGATCCATTTTTATTGGGTCATGATGCATGACCCAATGCTCTTGGGTCCTGAGGCATGACCCAAGCGAAATGGGTTATGGGACCCAAGGCTAATTGGTTCAGCACCCAAGATAATTATAAAAACAATATATATTTTTTCTATTAATACTTTGAATTATAATAAAAATAATAATAGTTATAACACAAATAATTATATTAAGAAACCCAAGAATATTTATAACACAAATTATAATATTTTTTAGATGAATATTTAGAATTATAATAAAAAATAATAATATTTATAACACAAATAATTATATTAAGAATTCCATGAATACTTATAACACAAATAATAATATTTTTTATATTAAAACTATTAATTATAATAAAAATAATAATATTTATAACACCAATAATAATGTTTTTGATATGAATATTTAGAATTATAATAAAAATAATAATATTTATAACACAAATAATTATATTAAAAATTCCAAGAATACTTATAACACAAATAATAATATTTTTTATATCAACACTTTAAATTATAATAAAAATAATAATATTTATAACACAAATAATAATATTTTTTATATGAAGACTTTGAATTGTAACAAAACTAATAATATTTATAGCACAAATAATAATATTTTTTATATGAATATTTTGAATTGTAACAAAACTAATAATATTTATAGCACAAATAATAATATTTTTATATTAATACATTGAATTATAACAAAACTAATAATGTTTATAACACATATAATTATATTAAGAAACCCAAAAATATTTATAACACAAATTATAATATTTTTTAGATGAATATTAAGAATTATAATAAAAATAATAATATTTATAACACAAATAATAATATTAAGAATTCCAAGAATACTTATAACACAAATAATAACATATTTTATATTAGAAATTTGAATTATAATAAAAATAATAATATTTATAACACAAATAATAATATTTTTGATATGAATACTTTGAATTATAACAAAACTAATAATATTTATACCACAAATAATTATATTAAGAAACTTAAGAATATTTATAACACAAATTATAATTTTTTTAGATGAATATTTAGAATTATAATAAAAATAATAATATTTCTAACACAAATAATTATATTAAGAATTCCAAGAATAATTATAACACAAATAATAATATTTTTTATATTAACATTTTGAATTATAATAAAAATAATAATATTTATAACACAAATAATAATATTTTTTAAATTAACATTTTGAATTATAATAAAAATAATAATATTTATAACACAAATAATAATATTTTTTATATTAATAATTTTAATTATAACAAAACTAATAATATTTATAGCACAAATAATAATATTTTTATATTAATACTTTTAATTATAAAAAAAAATAATATTTATAAAACAAATAATAGTATTTTTAATTATAATATTCTTAATTATAATATCAATAATGATATTTATAAGACAAATGATAATATTTTTATATTAATACTTTTAATTATAATAAGAAAAATTATAATGCATATAATTATATTTTTAATTATAATATAAATAATAATATTTATAAGACAAATGATAATATTTTTAATATTAATACTATGAATTATAATAAAAAATAATAATATTTATAACATGAATAATACTATTTTTAATATTAATACTTTCAATTATAATAAAAATAATAATATTTATAAGACAAATAATATTATTTTTAAATTGAATACTTTTAATTATAATAAACATAATAATATTTATAACACAAATAATTATATTTAGAAATCCAAGACCCATGAACATTGGGTCGTGCCTCTGAAACCAACAGAATTGGGGCGAATTGGTTCAACACCTAAGGAAATTTTAATAAAAATAATAATATTTATACCATAAATAATAATATTTTTTTATATAAATACTTTGAATTATGATAAAAAATAATAATATTGATAACATAAATAATTATATTTGAAAATCCAAGACCCACGAACATTGGGTCCTGCCTCTGGATCCAACAGAATTGGATCTTGTCACATGAACCAAGGCCAATTGCTTCAGTACCCAAGAAAATTATAATAAAAATAATAATATTTATACCATAAATAATAATATTTTTTCTATAAATACTTTGAATTATTTTTAAAAAATGAAGTTTATAACACAAATAATTATATTTAGAAATCCAAGAATATTTGTAACACAAATAATAATATCTTTTAGATTAATATTTAGAATTATAATAAAAATAATAATATTTATAACACAAATAATTATTTTTTTAATTATACTATAAAAAATAATATTTATAAGACAAATGATAATATTTTTAATATTAATAATTTCAATTACAGTAAAAATAATAATATTTATAAGACAAATAATATTATTTTTAAAATAAATACTTTGAATTATAATAAATATAATAATATTTATAACACAAATAATTATATGTAGAAGTCCAAGACCCACGACCATTGGGTCCTCACAAAGAGCACAAGGCGAATTGGTTCAGCACCAAAAAAAAATTAATAATAATATTTTTTCTATTAATACTTTGAATAATATATATATATAAAACACAAATAATAATATGTTTTAGATGAATATTTTGAATTATAATAAAAATAATAATATTTATAATACAAATAATTATATTAAGAAACCCAAGAATATTTATAACACAAATTATAATATTTTTTATATTAAGACTTAGAATTATGATAAAAATAATAATATTTATAACACAAATAATAATAGTTTTTATTAGAATACTTTGAATTATAACAAAACTAATAATATTTCTAACACAAATAATTATAATAAGAAACCCAAGAATATTTATAACATAAATTATAATATTTTTTAGATGAATATTTTGAATTATAATAAAAATAATAATATTTACAACACAAATAATTATATTAAGAATTCCAATAATACTTATAACACAAATAATAATATTTTTTCTATTAATACTTTGAATTATAATAAAAATAATAATATTTATAACACAAATAATTATATTTCAAAATTCAAGAATATTTCTAACACAAATAATAATATTTTTTAGATGAATATTTTGAATTATAATAAAAAATAATAATATTTATAACACAAATAATTATATTAAGAATTCCATGAATACTTATAACACAAATAATAATATTTTTTATATTGAAACTATTAATTATAATAAAAATAATAATATTTATAACACCAATAATAATGTTTTTGATATGAATACTTTGAATTATAAAAAAAAAAAAAAATTTATAATAAAAATAATTATATTAAAAAACCCAAGAATATTTATAATACAAATGATAATATTTTTTATATTAAGACATAGAATTGTAATAAAATAATAATATTTATAGCACAAATAATAATATTTTTATATTAATACTTTTAATTATAATAAAAATAATAATATTTATAATACAAATAATTATATTTTTAATTATAATATTATTAATTATAATATAAATAATAATATATATAAGACAAATGATAATATTTTTATATTAATACTTTTAATTATATTAAAAATAATTATATTATTAAATATAATATAAATAATAATATTTATAAGACAAATGATAATATTTTTAATATTAATACTATGCATTATAATAAAAATAATAATATTGATAACACAAATAATACTATTTTTAATATTAATACTTTGAATTATAATTAAAATAATAATATTTATACGAAACATAATATTATTTTTAAAATGAATACTTTTAATTATAATAAATATAATATTAATAACATAAATAATTATATTTAGAAATCTAAAATCCATGAACATTGGGTCTTGCCTCTAGACCCAACAGAATTGGGACTTGACACAGGACCCAAGGCCAATTGGTTCAGCACCAAAGAAAATTATAATAAAAATAATAATATTTTTTCTATTAATAGTTTGAATAATGATAAAAAAAAATATTTATAACACAAATAATTATATTTAGAAATGCAAGAATATTTCTAACACAAATAATACTATGTTTTAGATGAATATTTAGAATTATAATAAAAATAATAATATTTATAATATAAATAATAATATTTTTTATATTAACACTTTGAATTATCATAAAAATAATAATATTTATAACACAAATAATAATATTTTTGATATGAATACTTTGAATTATAACAAAAATAATAATATTTATAATACAAATAATTATATTAAGAAACCCAAGAATATTTATAACACAAATTATAATATTTTTTAGATGAATATTTAGAATTATAATAAAAAAATAATAATATTTATAACACAAATAATTATATTAAGAAACCCAAGAATGTTTATAACACAAATTATAATATTTTTTTATATTAAGACTTAGAATTATAATAAAAATAATAATATTTATAACACAAATAATTATATTAAGAAACCCAAGAATATTTATAACACAAATTATAATATTTTTTTATATTAATGCATTTAATTATAATAAAAATAATATTTATAATACAAATAATAATATTTTTAATAATAATAATAATAATAATAAAATTAAAAATAGTTATTATACAAATAATAATATCCTTGGATATGACTGCACAACCAAATCCAAGGATATTGGGTCTCACTACCCAGCCAGATCAAATAGCTTTTGACAGAGGATGCAATGCCCCTAGCTGCAATTGTTGACCCAAAACACAGCAGAGCAATGCCCCCCCTCGCACCCGCAATTGGCTGGCCCCAGCATCCTAGCTTGAAGTTGAGCGCCAGGTGTCTGCTTCTAGGGCCGTGCAACTTCAACAAAATCTCAACTGACCATTTTCTCCTCACCCAAAAAGACAACCCCATGCCCTGTAGTCTTTGCAACTCTCAGTGACAAAGGCAGCCCTGCCATTACGTCTCCCCAATCCATAGTGCTTTTAGCGAAGAGCAAACCCAAAAAGCGCAATCCACAGTGAAAACACTCATAATCTACAATAATCATTGTTACAATGCTAAACAGTGCAATATATAGTGAAAACACTCATGGTGCATAGTAGCCCGCGCTACAATAAAACACTAATCCCTTTTAATTATAATTAATTAATAGTTATCCCGTAAGATGACATTATCATGGTCAGTGAACCTTTTTCCACCATAACAATCACAAAAATATTATAGATGGAGATATTTTTTTATCATTTCTAGTAGATCATAGATTTTATTTTTTATCTATTTTTTATGTTTGTTTCTTTCTTTAAAATGAATTTAGAAAATAAATAATAAGATATTATTGATTACTCCTTCAACACCATAGGATTTTCTACTTAAAGTACAACTTCAAAGTTAACTAGTTTTATTATTTTATAAAATGCCATTATAATTACCTAGTACATCTAAAAATGTTTGGGTGCCAACTTACCTCTTCCACTATTCATATGAACAATGAGGGAGGTGCTCTTTTTTTTTATCATTTCATTTTATTTTATTTTTGCATTTCCATCTCTCTCTCTCTCTCTCTCTTTCTATTTTCATCATTTTTTTTAAATTTCATAATTCAACTAGCTTGATTTTAAATTTTTCATAAATTATTTTGAATTGTTTTTTATAAGGTCATCACACTCTCAAACAAACATCTTGATATTGGTTTATGATTGATTTTATAAGTGTCTATTTTTATTATTATATAATTAAGCAAAAATAGTTTTTTTTATTTATAAAAACCAAAGTTTTTAAACTCAGTGGAGTCCATTATCTAATCATGAATTTATTGAGTTAAGCTATGAAGCTCGAGTTGATCCAATATGTTGATGTCTCAATATTAAATAAAAAAAATTTAAAGCAAAACCACAATATTTTTTTTCAATTGCATTTGAACTCGCCAAGTTAATTGGGTCACATTCTAAATTGGTCAATTTCAGCCCATAAATTCATGTGTCTTTCCAAGTTTGGTCCTTCGTTAATTTCCTATCAAACTTCAATACTTATGCAATTAAGCCCTTGATTTGACCAAATTAACTCTAAAAAAATTATGATTCAACCTCCATACTTTAATTTCTTTCAATTAAAGCCTAAATTGACTTTAAAAACAATTGTTTCTTGTAATTAAACCCTCAATAAATTCAAATAAACCTTGAAAAATTCTAATTGAGTCCTTAAGCATCAAATTTTAACTTTTTCTCCGCAAATTGAATTTTCTTTGTTAAAAGGGCCTTCATCAATCAAAAATACACTGTTAAATTTTTCAATCTTGTATATTTGATCTTCCTCAACTAGTCTTTCATAATTTCCTAGGTATATACCGAAAGAATATTTTCATTGGTAAAATTCACTGCAATTTACCGACGAAAACATTCCGTCAATATTTATGTTTGTATTTATTAATTTTCTGGTAATGGTCAGACTTGGCTAAATTCACTAAGTAAGGGACCAATATGTTGAGTCATCCAAATTTAACTAAGTCAATATAAAAAATTAATTTAATATAAAACAAAAGTCAAATCAAGCTCCAGATCTTGAGGATTTTGAATTGATTTGCAAGATAGTATACTTATGTTAGGATTTGTTTGATATTACGGTTTACCTATGCTTTTGAATTTTTTTAGATTCAAATTATTTTTTTAATTATTAAATTATTTTAATATACTGATATCAAAAATAAATTTTATAAAATAAAAAACATTATTTATACCAATTGATTTTACTTTCTATTAGTTTCCATACCCAAAAGGTTTATTAACATAATCTACATGTCATTGAGTTAATTTTTATTTACTGAGTCAACTCGGGTCTGTTCCTTTTTTTTTAAAAAATGATATTATTTTAGTTTTTAATTTTTCCTTTTATTTTGAATCAACTTGTGTACCAAGCTATGATATTATACCTAATAAGTGGTTGATATAAATTGAATGAATACATCTATGATTCCGTATTGTAGTTTGTTTACGTCAAGTCAACTTATTTTGGCTTTTATAAAAGTCAAGTCTTAATTTTGGTAATAATTTGAAGTAATAAAATCTAAATTAAAATATTTCTGATATGGTATCCCAACCAGCAAACAAGGCTGAGCACTTTCTTAGTCCCTATACAAAATTTATTTTAAAATCTTAATTAGCACTGGTGTATATATATGAAATAAATTGAATTACACGAAATGGTTTTTTTATGAAAAAAATAAAGTATTGTTTAAAAACAAATTTAATTACACGAAGTGGTCAATGGGTTAGGAGGCAAATAAATCAACCGAACGTGTTTTTCACTGAAAGGAAAATATAAGATTTTGAGTGGAGAAAATGTTTTCCTCATTTAAATTTGAGAAAACATTTTTTTTTAATTATTGTTACAAAAATGATCTAACGGAGGTCAATTCCATTGACTGCTATCATAAACAAATCATATAATTAATTTCTATTTATTTGGTGAGATTTCAGCATGATTTAACAGTCATATAATTTCTAAGACATCTCATCTTAATCCACCGTATCTTTTCTTAGGCTTGTATCTATATTTTTCAGTCTGCCTATTCAAATCCTCATCTCCTGCATCACAATCCTTTTTCTTCATTGGCATGTGCACTGAAAAGATAATCATGGAAAGATGCTTATCGTTTTGTTACCTATTACCAATCAATCTCACTGGAGATGGAGATTTGAGGTTGTGGTCCCCTGATGAGGAAAGGAATAGGTCTAGCATTTTCTTTTAATTTATATAAACCTGCTTTAGACGTTAAAGAACATAGCAGTGTTGGTTGGATTTTCGTCTATTGGTAACTATATATATATGATGTCTGATGTTAATTTTATGAACAACTGAGCCAAATTTTATCTTTTGTTTTTAACTACTTTATAAGTAGTGTATTGTTTCGGTATCCATTTCCAAGCTTAGATTTTTGTTTGATGCTCGTATCCTGCACTGGATAATTGAAAGGAGATCAATTATCCAAGGAACTGTAGCCCGTGTGGTGGCAATTTTTTTCTCGAACTGGGATCTTTGTGGTGATAAATGGAAATAACAAAAAGTTCTTATTTTTTATTAGTAAAAAAGAAATGGACTCGACACCTAGCTAGTATTTGAAAAAAGATTTTCTACAAAAACACTACCAAGCACATCTCTGCCAGTAAAAATAGCTTGTGTCGTCTATTTATTTGTTGCCGAGTAAGACAAGCTTTTGTCCTTAAATGAATGGCTGAGATCTGTTCCTTAACATCAAGGATCGAGATCCCATCAATACAGGAGCCCTAGATCCTTTGAGCAATGACTGCATGAACCCTTTCCTTAATCTTTCCAGCCCTAAACAAACCCAGAAATAACTCTCAAATCATCACAACACTTCCTACAGCACAACATCGGTCTCTAGCTATCATCCAATAACGCATATATAGTCATAATAGCCTTAAGTGATAGTAGCTGCACTTCTTCTCCTCTATCCTAGCTATGGAGAACAACATGGCAACTTCTCTCCTGAACGCTAAAACAGTTCCTCAACAACAATCATGGTTTTCCAAGCTAAGATTTTTGTTTTGGTATCCATTTCTGAGATGAATTCCATTGACTGCTACCATAAACAAATCTTATGACCTACCGTGTATATTTTTTTTGGTGAGATTTGAGCATGATTTAACAATCATATAATTTGTAAGACATCTCAATATTTGACTCCACCTATCTTTTCCTTGACTTGTATCTATTCATTTGTTCTCTGAATATGTCTTCCACGGATGTTGTTTTTTTAAAAAGAAATGGTAATTAATGAAATGGATTCAATATTGTTTAAGAATACTTGAGTCCTAGTAGATTTACCTTTAAGCTCTAAGACAGTAGGATGTAAGGGGGTGTTTAAAAAAAAATATAGTGCTGATGGTTCTAACAAATCTTTAAGACAAGATTAGTTATTAAAGGCTTTACTCAAAAGGTGTTGATTATTTTGCACTTATTTTCCAATGACAAAAATTACATCCATTAGAATTTCATTTTCTTTAGCATTAATTTATAAATTTTATGTTCATCAAATGGACATTAAGACAACTTTCTTAAATTGATATTTAAAGGAGGAAGTTTATATCGAGAAACCTAAAGGTTTTATACTTCCTAAAAATGAGAAAAAAGATTTTGGATATATGTAAACATAAAAAAATAGCTTTTGTTATATACAAGTTATCATTATTTACAAACAAGTAGAATACCAATCATTGGAAGACAATTGTAAGAGTCTTTGGTTACTCAAAAGAATTGTCATAACCTAATTTTAGATCCCCAAAAGTTATTTTTTAAAACACATATTAAAAAATCCAAAAAAATCAGAAATTCAAAATCCAAAAATATTTTCAGGATACAAGAAGATAAGCTTTCGAGCTGCAAAAGACCAAAATACTAGAAGAATAGTTAGATTGAGAGATTTCGACATGATGGGATGAAAAAAGAAATCCTTCTCATTGAACTAACTCTTTCAAAAAACAAATCACTACCTTCACTCAAAAACCAGAAGAAATATTTTACTAGTGTTGGGATAGGTATAAGGACTTGTTTAATACAATAAGATTGGTTTCACACTTTTATGAAAGGTTAACACCAAAAGATAGATAAATGATGTAATTGATGTGCAATGGAACTTATGAATAGAAAAACCCTAATGAAGTAGTGGATTACATAAACTTGTTAACTGAAAATGCTCAAAATTAGGATAGTACAGGCACTTGTGAGGCACCAGGTAAAACTTAACCTCATATATCTAATTGAGACATGAACAATCTTAGGAAAAATCATGACCTCGAAGTCAAATTTGCATTTTTAGTTAGAAAAGTCAAGGCTCTTTAACTTATTAAAGTTAAAGAGCTATAATTTTTGGAATTTGATTCAAAACATATACTTGAAAACTAGTTGATTAATCCTATTATTTCTCTTAATTTTTTCAATTTAATGAAAGAACATATATTAATAATTCCTAATAATGAAGAAGAAATCTGCTAGAAAAATCCAATTCAAACCAAATCCACAATTAAAGAAACATAATTTGAGGTATTAATTGGGAATTTTAAGCAATCTGAAGTATTTCTTTCTAGCACGCCATCATCCAGCATGGATCGAAGTTGATATTATTTTCAACGATTAATTAGCTGTACGGGAGCTTCTAGTGCCAAGCTCCTCTTTGACTTAGACACCGAAAAATTCAATTTTTTTTTGTTAAAATTTAATATGATTTGTATGATTTGAATCATTTTGATGTGTTGATATCAAAAATAATTTTTAAAAAATAAAAAAAATCATTGGCATGCATTTCAGCACGAAAAGTTATTTGAAAAGCAACCGCTACCACACTGCCAAACATACTCTTAGTAAATTAATAGTTAGTACCTTGTGTTTTGTGCTACGTTGCGGGTTTATCTTTTAAAATATTATAAAAATTTAAGAACTAAAAAAATTAGGTCTGGTTACAACGTCGAATTTAAGAGTGTTGAGCATAGTTGCAACGTCAAACCCAACAATAATATTTATAATATCAATCATAATATTTAACTTATCCACCAAAATTTTTAGGTTTTCTAATCTTTAAAAAATCATAATAATAGTTTTTTAAAATTTAATAATAATAATAATAATAATAATAATAATAATAATAATAATAATAATAATAATAATTTTTAATTTTACACATCAAATCAAATCTATGGTTGTTTTCCAATATTGATAATAATTGTTTCCAAAGTTATTAATTATTTTATTAATAATATTAATTATAATAATAATAATAATATTTATAAGACAAATGATAATATTTTTAATATTAATACTATTAATTATAATAAAAATAACAATATGTATAACACAAATAAGACTATTTTTAATATTAATACTTTCAATTATAATAAAAATAATAATATTTATAAGAAAAATAATATTATTTTTAAAATGAATACTTTTAATTATAATAAACATAATAATATTGATAACACAAATAATTATATTTAGAAATGCAAGACCCAAGAGCATTGGGTCCTAAGGCAGAATCCATTTCCCTTGGGTCATGATGCATGACCCAAGCGAAATGGGTCTTGATGCAGGTCCAAAAAGCATTGGGTCCTGAGGCATGATTCATTTGTCTTGGGTCATGATGCATGACCCAAGCGAAATGGGTCTTGATGCAGGTTCAAAAAGTATTGGGTTATGAGGCAGGATCCATTTTTCTTGGGTCATGACGCATGACCCAATGCTCTCTGGACCTAAGGCAAAACCTAAGCGAAATGGGTTCTGACACAGGACTCAAGGTTAATTGGTTCAGCACCCAAGATAATTATAATAAAAATAATAATATTTATTCTATTAATACTTTGAATTATAATAAAAATAATAATATTTATAACACAAATAATTATATTTAGAAACTCAGGAATATTTCTAACACAAATAATAATATGTTTTAGATGAATATTTAGAATTATAATAAAAAAAAAATATTTATAACACAAATAATTATATTAAGAATTCCAAGAATACTTATAACACAAATAATAATATTTTTTTATATTAACACTTTGAATTATAATAAAAATAATAATATTTATAACACAAATAATAATATTTTTGATATGAATACTTTGAATTATAATAAAACTAATAATATTTATAACACAAATAATTATATTAAGAAACCCAAGAATATTTATAACACAAATTATAAAATTTTTTAGATGAATTTTTAGAATTATAATAAAAATAATAATATTTATAACACAAATAATAATATTTTTTATATGAATACTTTGAATTATAACAAAACTAATAATATTTATAGCACAAATAATAATATTTTTATATTAATACTTTTAATTATAATAAAAATAATTATATTTATAATAAAAATAATTATATTTTTAATTATAATATTATTAATTATAATATAAATAATAATATTTTTAATACAAATGATAATATTTTTAATATTAATACTATGAATTATAATAAAAATAATAATATTTATAACACAAATAATATTATTTTTAATATTAATACTTTCAATTATAATGAAAATAATAATATTTATAAGATAAATAATACTATTTTTAAAATGAATATTTTTAATTATAATAAATATAATAATATTAATAGCACAAATAATTATATTTAGAAATTCAAGACCCACGAACATTGGGTCCTGCCTCTGGACCCAACAGAATTGGGTCCTGACACAGGACCCAAGGCCAATTTGTTCAACATCCAAGAAAATTATAATAAAAAAATAATATTTATAACATAAATAATTATATTTAGAAACCTAAGAATATTTATAACACAAATAATAACATTTTTGAGATGAATATTTAGAATTATAATAAAAATAATAATATTTATATCACAAATAATAATATTTTTTATATTAACACTTTGAATTATAACACAAATAATAATATTTATAACACAAATAATAACATTTTTGATATGAATACTTTGAATTATAACAAAACTAATAATATTTATTGCACAAATAATTATATTAAGAAGCCCAAGAATATTTATAACACAAATTATAATATTTTTTTATATTAAGACCTAGAATTGTAATAAAATAATAATATTTATAACACAATTAATTATATTAAGAGACCCAAGAATATTTATAACATAAATTATAATATTTTTTATATTAAGACTTAGAATTATAATACAAATAATATTATTTATAACACAAATAATTATATTAAGAAACCCAAGAATATTTAACACAAAGTATAATATTTTTTATATTAATGCATTTAATTATAATTAAAAAAAATATTTGTAATACAAATAATAATATTTTTAATATTAATAATACTAAAATTTAAAATATTTATAATACAAATAATAATATCCTTGGGTATGACTGCACAACCAGACCCAAGGATATTGAGTCTCGTTGCCAAGTCAAATCAAATAACTTTTGGTAGAGGATGCAATGCCTCCAACCGCAATTATTGACACAAAACACAGCAGAGCAACGCCCCCCTCCCCCTCGTGCTCGCAATTAGGTGGCCATAGCATCCTAGCTTGAAGCCGAGCGCCAGGTGTCTGCTTCTAAGGCCGTGCAACCCCACCAAAATCCCAATTGACCATTTTCTCCTCACCTAAAAAGACAACCCCACCCCCTGCAGTCTTTGCAACTCCTTGTGACAAGGGCAGCCCTGCCATTACGTCTCCCCAATGCACTGTGTTTTTAGCAAAGAGCAAACCCAAAAAGTGTAGTACGTAGTGAAAATACTTACAATCTACATTAACCATCACTATAGTGCCAAACAATGCAATCTACAGTGAAAGCACTCATAGTGCACAATAGCACGTGTTACAATAAAACACTAATCTCTTTTAATTATAGTTAATTAATAGTTATCACAGAAGATGAAATCATCGTGGTGAGTGATTAGTACTTAAAAGTGCATTTTTATCAAGATTTTATATCATCATTTTGAACTTGAAGTATCAATAATTCTTTAACTAAAACATGTTTTATAATAACATACCTAATAATATAAGATACCTTTAATTTATGGTAAATGTTCATATTAAATGCAGGCCTATCACATAAATAAAAAGATTGATTGATGAGTTCAAGTATTGAAATTGAAAGGACTAAGAGAGGGCCAAACTTAGAAAAGAGATGTTGGTGTAGTCCAAACTGGAACACTGTTCAGTAATTAGGTCATATCTCGAGTTCTAGAAGTCCAAATGACCTCAATTTTTTGGACAGATTTGGTAAGACATAGGCCTACAACTTTCATGCGGAGTCTAAGATTTAAAAAAGCCGTTTTCAAGTCCAAATTATAGCAACAATGGAGAAGTCCGGATTTATCCTGCAGCCCAAACATTGTTCAATGTTCAGCCCATATCTCGAGTTCTAGAAGTTCAAATGACCTCAATTTTTTTCCTAGAAAGATAAGACAATTTTCTAGAACTTTCATGAGTATAGGTGGTTCTAGTTCTGATGTTAGCAATGAAGTTTTATTCAGATAAGAAGATAAGGATTTTCACCAAGTCAAGAATTAGCCACCCACTCAACAATTTAGTCATCAAATTTCCAAATTTTAGCCTATAAAAGGAGGTATTTGCCATGCATTTAGGCATCTTGGTGTTCAGATCAAGATCATGCTCTTGCTCTCTTTCTTTGTATTTTGTAATGTTTAAGTTTTATTTGATGTTATATTAATCTCTTGTTTATGCTTTTCATTTCCTTCCCTTTATTTATATAATTAGGTTCTTATCTTGTTTATTTATGTTTCTTTCTTTCATTATGTTTAGCTAAATCTATTATGTTAAAGTGAAAAGGTTACACTAATGGTGTCAGAATAAGTATAGTACAAACTCAACATGGACTTGAATGCTTGATACTAACATGTTTTATATTTATTATCTTGATCACTCCTAATACCTTACTTGTTAAATGGTTAATCTAGATTTGTGTTGAACAACCCTTGGTACAACAAATGCTTGGCACTTTCATAGCCCAACCGTATGGTATAACCTACACTTGTGCTAGGAAAAGAACTTGATTTGCTGTTAACATAAGTTATCACTATGAATACCTGATAATATTTACAAGTATTGACATTACTTGAATAAGATAATTAATGTAATCATGTTAACAATTATAATCTGATTGGAACCTCCTTTGTATGTGGTTTCTAGTTGAGTAATAAGAGTTTATACTATACTTGTTTGAAGTACCATTAGTGGATCCTCTAACCTTGATATTTGTTTTTATTATTGTTTAATCCTCACATTAATCTTACATCTCAAAATCCTCTTTATTATTACTATTACTACATATCATTACCACTACCACTACTATTATTAGTATTAGTATTATTGTTATTATTATTATTAGTACTACTACTAATTATTATTCTTATTGTTGTTGTTATTATTGTTGTTGGTGTGTTGCTGTTATTTATAATTTATAGTTAACCTCCTTGTGGTTCGACCCCAGTCTTACCGAGTTATTTATTACTTTGACAATTATGCACTTAGGAGAAGACATCAATTTTTTGGTTGTGTCAAGTTTTTAGCGTCGTTGCTGGGGGGTAAATTCTTGTATAAATTAAATTATAATATTTATTTTATTTTTTCTTTTCACTTTTCATTTTATCTAACTCTTGTTTCTTTTGTTTTCTTTTGTTTCTTTTTATTCTCTTTTCTTTTCAGAATTTGGTCACGTACATTAAGTGGTAGACTTTGTGGGGTATCCTTATCATTTTCAGAAATAATGGCCAAAGAAGATAATCAATCGCTTTATAATGAGAATAATCGTATGAGAACACTTAGAGACCACATGAATCCCACAAGAACGAGTGCACCCTCATGCATAGTTTTCCCTCTTAATGCATCTCATTTTAATTTCAAGCCAGGCATTATTCAACTTTTACCTTCTTTTCATGGCTTAGACCTAGAAAATCCATACTTGCATTTAAGGGAATTTGAGGAGGCCTGTAACACCTATAATGACTCAAATTATAGCATGAACACCATTAGATTAAAGCTTTTTCCTTTTTCATTAAAAGATAAAGCTAAAACATGGCTACAAAATTTGAGACCAAGATCTATTCGTGCTTGGGATGAAATGCAACAATAATTTTTAAAAAAGTTTTTTCCATCTCACAGAACAAACTCTGTCAAAAGACAAATCATCACTTTCACTCAAAAGCCAGGAGAAACATTTTATCAATGTTGGGATAGGTATCGAGACTTGCTTAATACTTGCCCTCATCATGATTTTGAAACATGGAGATTCGTTTCATATTTTTATGAAGGGTTAACACCTAGAGATAGGCAAATGGTTGAATTGATATGCAGTGGAACTTTTGAAGATAAAAACCCTAATGAAGCAATGGAGTACCTAGACTTGCTAGCCAAAAATGCTCAAAATTGGGACACCACAGGTACTTATGAGGCACCAAGTAAAACTCATCCTCATACATCTAGTGGAGGTATGCACAACCTTAGGAAAGATCATGACCTCCAAGCCAAGTTTGCATCTTTAGCTAGAAAAGTTGAAGCACTTGAATAGAAAAGGAGTGGTAAATTAAAATCTGTTCAAGACATTGTGTGTCAAATCTGTGAAACCAATGAACACTCAACAAATGATTGTCCAACTTTGCCTTCTTTTAAGGAATGCCTCCATGAATAAGCTCATGCTTTAAATAGTTTCCAAAGGCCCAGTCATAACCCATACTCACAAACATATAATCCTGGTTGGAGAAATCACCCAAATTTCAGTTGAAAGAGTAATAGCAATAATACACAAACTTCACAACCACCGTTTCAAGCACACTATAATTTTCAAAATTCTCATGGATATGCACCTCTTTATGCTCCACCTTCTAGAAGAAATCTTGAGAAAACATTGCATGCATTCATTGAAAAGCAAGAGGCAATCAACACTCAACTTGCTCAAGGCATGACAGATTTTATAGATACTCTTGCAAAATTAACATCTGCTCTCAGTTTCCAAGAGAAAGGTAAGTTTCCATCTCAACCATAACAAAATCCAAAAGGGCAATACAATGCAAATGCAAGTAGTTCCGAAGGCAGCACATGGATCAAGTCAAATCAGTCATCACTCTTCGCAATGGTAAGGTTATTGAAAAACCCACTCTAATAAGTCTATCTCTGAGGGTAAGGAAGGGGTTGAATCTAAACATTGAAAAGAAAAGGCTGATTCCCCGCCAGCACTCCCATTTCCTTCATACCATGACCAAACAAAGGAAAGTCAACCACAATTCTGAAATCTTTGAAACTTTCAAACAGGTAAGGATCAATATACCTTTGTTGGATGCTATTAAACAGGTTCCTTTCTATGCTAAATTTTTGAAAGATCTGTGCACTGTGAAGAGAAAACTGATTGTGAAAAAGAAAGCCTTTTTAGCCGAACAAGTAAGTGTCATTCTTCAGAACAATAATGCTTTGAAATATAAAAACCCTGGTTGTCCTATAATTTCTTGCTTTATTAGAGAACATAAAATTGAAAGAGCCTTACTTGGTCTTGGAGCTAGTGTGAATTTACTTCCATATTCAGTCTTTCAAAGTCTCAATCTAGTTGAGTTAAAACCAACCTCTATAACTCTTTTACTTACTGATAGATCTGTAAAAGTGCCTAGAGGAATAGTTAAGGATGTGTTAGTACAAGTTGATAAATTCATTTACCCTGTAGATTTTGTTATCTTGGATACACAACTTGTTAAAGTATGTAATTCAATTCCTGTCATTTTAGGATGTCCATTTCTTGCCACTTCTAATGCATTGATTAATTATAGGAATGGACTGATAAAGCTATCATTTGGAAACATGACATTGGAGATGAATATTTTCAACATTTACAAGCAACCTGGAGATGATAATGATTTATAGGAAGTGGACTTTATTGAAAAATTAGTTCATGATCAATTTCAAACCACTTCCAGTGAAATTGAGATTGATGAATCTGATGATTTGCAAATGGTCTATTTTCAGGAAGAATCAAAGGCATGTAATTGGAGATCACAAATTGTAGAATTGCCACCACGATCAATTGAGTCCATACCTTCAAGTGTTCAACCACCAAAACCTGATTTGAAGCCGTTACCATTTAATCTCAAATACTCATTTTTGGGAGAAAATGAAAATTTTCCAGTAATAATTTCATCCAAACTTAATGCACATCAAGAAGGTAAGTTATTACAGACTCTGAAAATACACAAAAATGCATTAGGATGAACCATAGCTAACATAAAAAGGAATTAACCCTTTGATTTGCACATACAAGATTTATTTGGAGGAAAATGCGAAACCTTCTAGAGAAATGCAATGAAGGCTTAATCCTAATATGAAAGAAGTAGTGAAAAATGAAGTCATTAAGCTTCTAAATAATGGAATCATTTATCCTATTTCTGAAAGCAAATGGGTAAGTCCTACCCAAGTTGTACCCAAAAAGTCTGGAGTCATTGTGATAACAAATGAGAAAAATGAGTTAATTGTAACTAGGACTATTACTGGTTGGCGTATGTGCATTGACTATAGGAAACTTAATTCAATGACTAGAAAAGATCATTTTCCTTTACCTTTCATGGATCAAATACTAAAAAGAGTTGCAGGTCATGAATTTTATTATTTCCTAGATGACTATTCAGGTTACAATCAAATTGAAATTGCATTGGAAGATCAAGAGAAGACTACTTTCACATGTCCATTTGGTACTTTTGCATATCGAAGGATGCCTTTTGGATTATGTAATGCACCAGCCACGTTTCAAATATGCATGCTTAGCATAATTAGTGATATGGTTGAACGTTTTCTTGAGATTTTTATAGATGATTTTTCTGTTTTTAGTGATTCATTTGATGATTGTTTGACTCACTTAGAAAAAGTTTTGAGCAGGTGTGAAGAGAAGACTCTTGTACTGAATTGGGAAAAATGTCACTTTATGGTAACAAATGGCATTATACTTGGTCACATTGTTTCATCGAAAGGAATTGAGGTTGACAAATCTAAAATCGAGTTAATTGCCAACTTACCAACACCAAAATCTGTTAAAGATGTTAGATCATTCTTAGGATATGCTAGTTTTTACAGAAGGTTCATCAAAGATTTTAGTGTAACATCTAAGCCCTTGAGTAACCTTCTAACAAAGGATAATATTTTTGAATGGACTAACATTATGAAGAAGCCTTTGTTAAACTAAAAAAATTGCTTACTTCTACTCTTATCATTCAACCTCTTGATTGGTCATTACCTTTTGAAATAATATGTGATGGTAGTGATTATGTCGTGGGTGCTGTCTTGGGACAAAGAAAGGATAAGAAACCTTATGTGAATTACTATGCAAGTAAGACTTTAAATAGTGCTTAAAAGAATTACACCACCACTGAAAAAGAAGTATTTGCAGTAGTATTTGCATGTGATAAATTCAGGTCTTATCTTGTTGGCTCACCTGTTGTTGTTTTTAGTGATCATGTAACATTGAAATATCTTCTTTCTAAGAATGATTCTAAGGTAGATTGGTGCGGTGGATTTTTTTACTTCAAGAATTTGATATCACAATCAAAGACAAGAAAGGCACCGAAAATGTTGTTGTAGATCATTTGTCAAGATTGACAACAGATTTGAAATCTGACATCACACCAATCGATGACTACTTTCTCGATGAATCTTTACTTTCCATTTCTATAATGCCTTGGTTTGCTAATATTGTTAATTTTCTTGTTTCAGGACAATTGCCAGCTCATTGGAGTACCCAAGACAAAAGAAAGTTTTTAAACGAAGTGAAGAACTTTTATTGGGATGACCCTTATTTATTCAAATATTGTCCTAATCAAATATTTTAAAGATGCATTCCTAACAATGAGGTAAGTAGCATCATTAAATTTTGTCATATTGAGGCATGTGGGGGTTATTTCTCGTAAAAAAAAACAATTGCAAAAATCTTATAAAGTGGATTTTACTGGCCCACCATGTTCAAGGACTCACATGCATTCTGCAAGACTTGTGAAAATTATCAAAAGTTGGGATCTAGTTCAAAACATCACATGATGCCTTTAAATCCTATTCTTGTCATTGAGGTCTTTGACTGTTGGGGTATAGATTTCATGGGTCCATTTCCTCTATCATTTGGTTTCTTGTACATATTAGTCGCAGTAGATTATATTTCAAAATGGATAGAGGCAATTCCAAGTTGAAACAATGATCACAAAACAGTGATAAAGTTTTTGAAGGACAATATTTTGAGTCGATTTGGAATCCCTCGAGCCATGATAAGTGATGGTGGAACACATTTCTACAACAAGCCATTTGATTCCTTAATGAAGAAATATGGAATCACACACAAAGTTGCCACCCTTTATCACCCTCAGACAAGTGGACAAGTAGAGCTTGCTAATAGGGAGATCAAACAGATCTTGGAGAAAACAGTGAACCCTAGTAGGAAAGACTAGTCTTTAAGACTTAATGATGTACTTTGGGCTTATCAAACTGCTTATAAAACATCATTAGGTATGTCACCTTACAGACTAGTCTATGGAAAACCTTGTCACTTGCCTGTGGAAATTGAACATAAAGCTTATTGGGCTATTAAAGATTTCAATTCAAACCTTGATGATGCTAGTCAGCTGCGAAAATTGCAAATAAATGAGCTTGAGGAAATAAGAAATAATGCATATGACAATTCAACAATTCATAAAGCAAGAATCAAAGAGTTTCATGACAAGAAAATACTGAGAAAAACATTCAATGTTGGTCAAAAAGTCTTACTTTATAATTTTCAACTCCATTTATTTCCTGGAAAACTAAGATTAAGATGGAGCAGTTCTTTTATTGTGAAACATGTGTATCCATATGGGGTCTGTGATATCGAGAATCCAAAGAATTACAATATTTTCAAGGTAAATGGGCATCGTTTGAAAGTTTATTTTGACAATTTTTTGGTTGAAAATGACTCTATTGAATTGAGTGATCCAATATATAAAGATTGATTCTTTTTTTCACATTGTTTTGTGTTTTGTTTTGGTGTAACTTTTGTTTTGCTAGTCTCTCTCTCACCCCGGTCAAATAGCGGATAACGGTACTCCGTGACTTAAGTCGGTTCTTTTAGTTTCCCATAATAACTGATATCTGTATATATTTGTATAATTCTTTGCTCTTTCTCCCTTCTTTGAATTTTTTCCCTAATTCTCATTTGAAAATGGACACCACTCTTGAAAAATTGAAAAGGTATACCGACGAGTATATCGACGGAACGTGTCCGTCGGTGATTCCATCGGTAAAAGCCAATATACACCCACTCTGCCGACACTCTCTTCCTCTATTTCTCCTTCTTCTTCCCCTTCTTCTTCCCCATCCCACCCACCTCTCCCCTCCCGAACTGCAACCAACCACCCATCCCAACTCCCCCCTCTTCTAAACACAAGCACTCAAGTTTCTTATACTTTTTTAGGTGGTCATAACAATATTCGTTCTTATAGATTTTATCATTTTTTGTAAGTAAATCTATCCTTTTTTATTTTAACATTTAAATTTGAAATTTTTTTAGTATATATTTTTTGTTAACATATGTACTTGTATGATTGTTATTTGTCAAAGAAACTTGTAGTATGAATGTATAATTTTGAAGTTGTTATACTTTGTTTTAGATTTTGTCAAATTATATTTGTTTGTAAATTGTTGAAACTTTGTTTGAATTACACCGAATTAGATGTGTTGTGATGAAATAAATAATAGCTTGTTTAATGGGTTCGTTTTAATTTTTATCAATTCTATTGCGAAGTTGTGATTTTCATAAATTTATATATGTATAAATTTGTATGGACGTTGATAGTTGATAATTGATAATGAATATTTAAATTAAGTGTTTTTGTAGTTTGTTGGATAATGTTGGGGCAAACCAATATTTTTATTATGTTTATTTATGTAACATAGTTAATTAATACATGTTGTCGTCATAATTTTTTGATAGAAGTCATGGATGATCGTTCATGGATGTATCAGGACTCACCCCAAGGATTGCGGAGGATGGATTATTGTAACGGGGTTCAAGGTTTTATTAATTTCGCAACATCTATCCCTATGAATTTTACTGATGGCGGTATTAAGTGTCCATGCAGAAAGTGTAAAAATAAAAAGTTTTTGCATCAAGATGTTGTAACGATGCATCTTCTAACCAAAGGGTTCAGGAGGATTACATGTGTTGGTATGCACACGGGGAACTATTTGTTCCTAATGAGAGCATGGTAGAAAGGGTGGTTGGGTCAACTTCTAGTGCTAGCAACATGCATGAAGTTGGAAACGACAACAGTAATCCTTACAGGAACATGGTTATGGATGCAATGAGAATGAGTGAAGGTAATGCCAGTGAATATCCAATCGTAGAAGAAGAGCCTAATTCAGATGCAGCAAGGTTTTTTGAGCTGTTGAAAGATTCTGACGAACCATTATGGGATGGCTGCACGAATCATAGTAAATTATTAGCCGTAGCACAAGTGTTCACCATCAAGTCAGATCACGGGTTGAGTGAGGCCGGTTATGACAAGATTATCGAATAGGCGAGAAGCATTTTACCTGAAGGGAATAGGTTGAAAGAAAACTTCTATGCTGCCAAGTCCATGATGAAACCCCTCGGTTTAGGATACCAAAAAATTAACATGTGCCCTAACTTCTGCATGTTAAACTACTTTGAAAATGCTGAGCTGACCGAGTGCATGACATGTGGGCATTCCTGTTACAAACCCGAAATTGGTAGAGGGAAGACTCTCGTGGCATATAAAAAACTTAGATACTTCCCAATCACACCTAAACTGTAGAGGTTATTCATGTCCCCAAGGACTGCTGAGTACATGGCATGGCATCAACCACACCATGTGGTTGATGGAGTGATGTTGCATCCTTCTGACGGCGAAGCCTGGAAACACTTTAACAGTGTGCATCCTCACTTTTCAGCTGAATCAAGAAACATGCGTCTTGGGTTGTGTACAAATAGATTCAACCCATTCGGGTCATTTGCTGCTTCTTATTCTTGTTGGCTGGTCATACTGATGGTTTATAACTTGCCACTGAGGATGTGTATAAGGCTGAAATTTATGTTTTTATCTATGGTCATACCAGGTCCGTGCATTCCGAGGTGGAATATAGATGTTTATCTTCGTCTGTTGATTGATGAGTTGACGCAGTTATGGTCCTCTAGAGCTTTGACTTATGACATCTCGAGGAAACAGAATTTTGTTATGAGAGCGGCCTTGATATGGACTATCAATGATTTCCCAGCTTATGGAATGGTTTCTGGTTGGAGCACGCATGGAAAGCTAGTATGTCCATACTGTATGGAGAACAACAAGGCATTCATGCTAACAAACAGGGGTAAAACTTCTTTTTTTGACTGTCACCGTTGTTTGTTGCCACCGAATCACAGGTATAGAAAGAATAAAAAGGATTTCTTTGTTGGCAAAGTTGAGAAAGATGTTGCACCCCCGCGTCTTTTAGATGAAGAATTATTTGATGTTGTGTCAAAGTACAGTGACATTGTGTTTGGTCTCCAATCAGGTAAGCAGAAGTTTTCTAGTTTTGGTTTGACCCATAATTGGGTAAAGCAAAGTATCTTTTGGGAGCTTCCTTATTGGAAGACCAATCTTCTCCGCCATAACCTTGATGTCATGCACATTGAAAAGAACGTGTTTGAGAACATTTTCTACACCGTCATAGATATGAAGGGGAAGACAAAGGACAACATTAAGGCTAGATTGGATGTAGCATTGTTCTGTAACCGTAAAAACATGGAGTTGATTTGTGATGGGTCACGGGTCGCAAAACCAAGAGCAAGCTTCGTGTTAGATAAAAACACACAACTACTAGTCTACAAGTGGCTTAAGAGTCTACGTTTCCCCGATGGACATGCCTTGAACATATCAAGGCTGGTTAATATGGAGGAGTGCAGATTATATGGAATGAAGAGTCATGACTGCCATGTGTTTATGCAAACACTCATCCCATTAGCTTTTCGTGATTTGTTGCCAAAGGGGATATGGGATGCATTAACGGAGATTAGTCATTTCTTTGGAGATATATGCTCCAGCAAGTTGAATGTTGATCACATTGAAAGGCTTGAAACAAATATCGTCGAGATATTATGCAAACTTAAGATGAAATTCCCTCCATCATTTTCTAACTCAATAGAGCATCTTCCCATACATTTACCGTTTGAGGTAAAAGTTGGAGGACCGGTCCAGTACAAATGGATGTATCCATTCAAGAGGTTAGATATTACAATTGTTATGTTATTCATAATTAAATGTTTTTTTTTAATTTTTTGTAATTGATAATTTTTTATTAATTCTATATATTTATATATATGCAGGTACTTGTTTAATCTTAAAAAAAAGATTCAGAACAAGGCGCATGTTGAGGCGTCAATATGTAAAGCCTATATTGTTGAGGAGATCTCAACATTTATCTCATACTATTTCGAACCTCATTTGAGATCGAGGATCAACTGTGTTCCACGGCATTATGATGGTGGTGAAATGCCTTCAAGTGGGAACTTGTCACTATTCTCCAATCCTGGACGACCAACACCTAAAAATGCCATGAGGGGAAGATACTTGTCTGAAATATAGTTTAGACAAGCACCCAATTATGTCCTATTTAACTGTGATGAGCTAAGATGTAAACACCCAAACGAAAATATATATCTATGTCTATATATATATATATATTTAAAGAGAAAGAGAGAGAGAAAGATGGTGGTGAATGCAGATTTCGCTGCCGATGCAAAAATCGGCAGCGACGCAGTTTTCGCTGCCGATTCTGGATTGGGCAGCGACGCAGATTTCGCTGCCGATGCAGAAATCGGCAGCGATGCAGTTTTCACTGCCGATGCAGAAATCGGCAGCGACGCAGATTTCGCAGCGACGCAGTTTTCGCTGCCGATTCTGGATTGGGCAGCGACGCAGATTTCGCTGCCGATGCAGAAATCGGCAGCGATGCAGTTTTCGCTGCCGATGCAGAAATCGGCAGCGACGCAGATTTCGCTGCCGATGCAGAAATCGGCAGCGACGCAGTTTTCGCTGCCGATTCTGGATTGGGCAGCGACGCAGATTTCGCTGCCGATGCAGAAATCGGCAGCGACGCAGATTTCGCTGCCGATGCAGAAATCGGCAGCGACGCAGATTTCGCTGCCGATGCAGAAATCGGCAGCGACGCAGTTTTCGCTGCCGATTCTGGATTGGGCAGCGACGCAGATTTCGCTGCCGATGCAGAAATCGGCAGCGATGCAGTTTTCGCTGCCGATGCAGAAATCGGCAGCGACGCAGATTTCGCTGCCGATGCAGAAATCGGCAGCGACGCAGTTTTCGCTGCCGATTCTGGATTTGGCAGCGACGCAGTTTGCGCTGCCGATGCAGCAATCGGCAGCGACGCAGATTTCGCTGCCGATGCAGAAATCGGCAGCGACGCAGTTTTCGGCTGCCGATTTCTCAATCAACAGTGACGCACAGCAGGGAGGGAGGGGTAAAAACTGGTTTTAGATAAACCAAACAAGGATAAGGACACACCTAAACCAACCCCCAAACAACCCAATTCATTTGATGGGTAGTATAAATACAAAGAGGGGAGAGAGAATGACTCATCTTCTTCCCAAACCAGCAGCTGCATGTCATTCTTCCCTTCCCCTTTCACATCAAAAACGTGAATCAAACTAGTAGAGTGTCTTGTGAGCTTGTGAGGGAGAGATGAGACCTTGAGAGAGGAGTGGGCAGCTGCATAGAGGAGAGGAAAAAGAGAGCTGGAAAACGTGAGAGGAAGAAGAAGGAAGAGAACCAGCAGCTGAAGAGAAAAGAATAGTGTCAAACCTTCCTCAAACTTAGTTAAATTCAGAAGGTATGAGTCATGGAACTCCCTTTCCTCTCCCCCTTAAAATCAAAAACGAAAATGAAGAAGAAAAACCCTAAGAAAAATTGATCTAAGACCTAAGCCAACTATGGGGGAAACTGAAATTAACTAGGAGAACTAGCAAACAGAAGTGAAATAAAGTCAATTTCAAAACATCTAACAATTATGGTAGAAGCTGGCTTTAACTATGGGGTAGGCCAGCATGCATGTGTGTGTGTGTTCTGCTGAAATTAAATGTGTTTCTGTTGTGATGTTGCTGCTGGAATTAATGTGTTCTGTTGTGATGATTGTTGCTGCAATTAATGTGTTCTGCTGTGATGTTCTTGCTGGAATTTAATGTGTTCTACTGTGATGTTAGTGCTGGAATTTAATGCGTTCTGCTGTGATGTTATTGCTGGAATTTTGTTGAAGAACTATGTGCTGAAATTGATGGTTCCGAGTTGTGTATTGCGCAGCGAAATTCTGTTTCGCTGCCGCAACGGAACCTTCTGCAGCGAATTGATATTCGCTGCCGATTTGTGTGTTGCGCAGCGAAATTCTGTTTCGCTGCCGCAACGGAACCTGCTGCAGCGAATTGATATTCGCTGCCGATTTGTGTGTTGCGCAGCGAAATTCTGTTTCGCTGCCGCAACGGAACCTGCTGCAGCGAATTGATATTCGCTGCCGATTTGTGTGTTGCGCAGCGAAATTCTGTTTCGCTGCCGCAACTGAATCTCCTGCAGCGAATTGATATTCGCTGCCGATTTGTGTGTTGCGCAACGAAATTCTGTTTCGCTGCCGCAACTGAACCTCCTGCAGCGAATTGATATTCGCTGCCGATTTGTGCGTTGCGCAGCGAAACTGTGGCGCCAACAGCGATGCAGTTTTCGTTGCCGAACTGGCTGCCGGCAGCGAAATAGTTGTCGCTGCCGAACTGGCAGCCCGCAGCGAACCAGTTCTCGCTGCCGAATTCCTACAATAAGCCTCCTAGGCGGGAATGACTTAAATGCTAGTAACAATTGCATGTTATGATGATGTAAAATAGGGAACACTTGAATGTGAACATATGAACTCTTGAAATAAGTGTGATGATGAATATGATTCAAAAATAAAATAAATACAAATGTGCTAATTTGTGACCATTGATGTCTTAGGTGGTGCGGTCGGGAGTGGACCATCATCAAGACAGGAACGACCCACAGGTGGAGCAGGTAGGTGACTTGCACCTTCCTTTTTCTTACGTTGAATCTTGAAATATTTTAACTTGAGTACTATCATATTGTTAGAACCGATATTAGATTGTTGAACGCTTGAATGTTGATTAAAGAATGATTAGCTTCGGCTAATGGCATCCGAAAGGATGGCCGGGACAAAAAGAGTGATTAGCTTCGGCTAATGGCATCCAAACGGATGGCCGGGACAAAGAATGATTAGCTTCGGCTAATGGCGTCCGAAGGGATGGCCGGGACAAAGAATGATTAGCTTCGGCTAATGGCGTCCGAAGGGATGGCCGGGACAAAGAATGATTAGCTTCGGCTAATGGCATCCGAAAGGATGGCCGGGACAAAAGAGTGATTAGCTTCGGCTAATGGCGTCCGAATGGATGGCCGGGACAAAGAATGATTGGCTTCGGCTAATGGCATCCAAACGGATGGATGGCTGGGATAAAAGAGTGACTTCGCTGCCGAAGCAGAAATCGGCAGCGACGCAGATTTCGCTGCCGATTCTGGATCGGCAGCGACGCAGATTTCCGCTGCCGATTCTGAATCGGCAGCAACGCAGATTCTGCTGCCGATACAGAAATCGGCAGCGACGCAGATTCCGCTGCCGATTCTGGATCGGCAGCGCCGCAGATTTCCGCTGCCGATTCTGAATCGGCAGCAATGCAGATTCTGCTGCCGATACAGAAATCGGCAGCGACGCAGATTCCGCTGCCGATTCTGGATCGGCAGCAACACAGTTTTCGCTGCCGATTCCTTGATCGGCAGCAATGCAGTTTCTGCTGCCGATTTTGGATCGGCAGCGACGCAGCTTTCGCCATGGAAGGCCGACACAAATGAATGACTAGTTTTGGCGAATGGCATCCGAAAACTTGTGTATCTATATGTACTACTAGTTGTTGTAGCAAATACATGAAGAAATTATAATTGTTAATGTTTTATTTAATTGCCAAACCGTGAGTTACCATTCTTATTATTATTAAATATTTGCATTCTCTTAAATGTTTGTACTGCTGCAGGGACTTCACACCAACGAGATGTCTAGGAAACCCGATACACGGGAACCTATTTTGCAAGGAATTATGTAGATGTATCTTAAATCACAATGTATTTTGTATGGATCAATGTACTGAATGTATAACTTTTATTAGATCCTTTTTGTTTAAAATGGTGATGACTATTAGTAGGAGAAGACTGTAAACTCATGTCTATGTATATATTTTTAATACGAACTTCAAATCAAGCAACCTTAATATTACGTGTTTGTGTAAGATTCACTTTGAAATGAAATGTTGATTGTATGGATTGTATTTCGATGATGTGAGGATTTAGATTCATTGATTGCCGGCACCATGTGGATTGAATGCATAAAAAAAAAAAATTATTGTGTTTTGGGCTTGGAAAGCCGGGTTGTTACAGTTGGTATCAGAGCACTTGGTATGGATCCTGAGGATCATTAATAAATGTGTTGTTGTGATGAATTTCAGGATGGTACGCACCCGACAAGGGACACGAACTGAGCCGCCCTCCTTAGAAAGGAGGGGCATGAACCGAGGTGCCCAAGGTTGGCAAGATGAAGATCCCTTAGATGATACGGCATCTCATGCTCCGATAATACCACCCGAAACCTTGCAGGGGGAAGATACGGTGGCAGGGGAAGGCCCGAGGCCTCATCAGACAGAGGGAACACCCCCAGTCGCAACGGAGCAGCGAGAAAGATCAGAAGCACAACCATCTACTGTTCCAACTGGTGTGCCCCCACAATATGTAGATGCAGGACTCCTTGTACAAATAGTTAAAGCAGTGATGGAAGGCATGGCTAGTTCAGCGGCACAAACAACTCCCACCACGCAGATTCCACCAGCAGCCCCTACGACTAGCATGACCATGGATAATGTGGTACCACTGGTGCGACTAGTTAAGAGTATGAGGGAAATGGGCTGTGAACCGTACATGGGGGAACAAGATGCAGAGATAGCTGGAAGATGGATCAGGAAGGTAGAAAAGACAATGATTCAAATAAGCATACCCGAGGGTTTGAGGGTAAATTGTGCATCCCAGTTACTGTCTGATAGGGCCATGACATGGTGGGAAACAGTTCAGCTGAGGCGTGCGACTGAGACACTAACTTGGAGTGATTTCAAGACAGAGTTTGAGAATCAGTTTTATTCCAAGTATCATCGCAAGGTGAAAGAACAAGAGTTCTTGGCATTGAGACAGGGTGATATGTCAGTATTGGAGTACGAAAGGAGATTCCATGACCTTTCATTGTTCGCCCCACATTATGTGCCGACAGAGGAACATATGATTGAAAAGTTGAGAGATGGGTTACGACAGGATTTGAGACAAGGATTGATCGCCTTGCGATTTAAATCGGTGAGGGAGTTGATTGAGGCTGCACAAGCTCTGGAGGCATGTATTGGAGAAAGCCAAGGGGGGTATCAGAGTATAAGCAAAAAGAGAGATGGGGACTATTTCAGCGGCAGACCACCGCACCCGAAGAAAGGAAAAAGTGGAGTGTTTGAGCAGCACGGAAAAAAAGGGAGTTGGATATTACCACCTCACCAGCAATCAAGTGGGAGAGTAATGGTTGGACAGTCGCACTCGAGGGCAAACTCTTCTACTGGGACCGGTGACCGCAAGGGTGTTGACTATCCTTTTTGTGTAAAGTGTGGACAAAAACACCCTGGGGATTGCTCAGTTTCCCCCGGGCGATGTTTTGTGTGCAGAGGAGAGGGCCATAGGTGGAGGAATTGTCAGTATCTTAATCAGGGGTGTCATTACTGTGGTGGAAGAGGTCATTACAAGAGGGACTGCCCCAAGAGGAACACCGGACAAGTACAGAGCTACAGACAGCCAAGTCAGAGCCACCAGCAGTCAGTCACCGTTAATAGGCCAGTGAGATCTTCTCAATCAGGGGCAAACTCCAGTCGAGGGAAGCCGAGGGCACAAAATGATCGGACCTCGGGGAGGGTCTTCCACCTGACACAGGAGGAGGCCAGGGCTGCATCAGATGTGGTGGCAGGTACACTTCTATTGAATGGTTTTAATGTGCATGTGTTGTTTGATCCGGGTGCCACCCACTCATTCATTGCTAAGAGAATTGTCACTAAATTGAGAAAGGAAGTAAAAATGGTAGAGAAGGGGTTTGTAATTGGAACTCCAATGGGAAACATGGTTGAAACAAATATTGTATATGTGGATGTGGGGGTTAGTTTATCCGGGTATGGAACAGAAGTAGATTTGATTCCCTTAGAGCTGCATGATTTTGACATAATACTAGGCATGGATTGGTTGAGTAAATACAAAGCACTAATAGATTGTTATGCGAAAACTGTCACTTTCCAAACACCTAAGGGCGAGAAAATAACTTTTAAAGGAGAGAGACTTCCCAAACTGAATGCTTTAATATCGGTGGTAACAGCCCAAAAACTTTTAAGAAAGGGATGTATGGGTTACCTCGCATACATCTTAAACTCTAATGATGAAGGTCCACGATTGAAGGATATTCCTGTGGTGAAGGATTTCCCAGATGTGTTTCCAGAAGAACTACCAGGACTACCCCCGGAGCGAGAAGTAGAGGTGTCTATAGACACTTTTCCTGGAGTTCCACCTATTGCCCAACAACCGTATCGGATGGCTCCAGCAGAACTGAACGAGTTAAAGACTCAATTACAGGAATTATTAGACAAAGGGTTCATACGGCCCAGTAATTCTCCTTGGGGAGCACCGGTCCTATTTGTAAGAAAGAAAGATGGAACCCATAGGCTTTGTATTGACTATCGACAGTTGAACAAAATAACAATGAAAAACAAGTATCCGTTGCCTCGGATAGATGATTTGTTCGACCAATTAAAAGGAGCAAGGGCATTCTCGAAGATAGATCTGAGATCAGGGTACTATCAGATGAAGATTAAAGAAGCGGATGTAGCAAAGACCGCATTTAGAACTCGTTACGGACACTATGAATTTTTGGTATTACCGTTCGGGTTGACGAACGCCCCAGCCCTCTTCATGGATTTGATGAATCGGGTTTTCCAACCATACCTGGATAAGTTTGTGGTGGTATTCATTGATGATATACTGGTGTACTCAAATTCTTTCAAGGAGCACGAAGAACACTTGAGACAAACCTTACAAACCTTGAGAGATCACCAGCTATATGCAAAACTGAGTAAATGTGAATTTTGGCTTAAAAGAGTGATGTTTTTGGGACATGTCATTTCAGCCGAAGGTGTTTTTGTCGACCCTCAAAAGTCGAAGCAGTCGTGAAATGGGAAAGACCGACTTCGGTCACTGAAATACGTAGTTTCCTGGGACTTGCAGGATACTATCGGAGATTTATCGAAGGTTTTTCCCTGATTGCAACCCCTTTGACCCAGCTAACTAGGAAGGATAAGAAATGGGTGTGGTCGAAAGAATGTGAGGCAAGCTTCCAAGAATTGAAGAGGAGGCTCACCACTGCTCCAGTCTTAACTCTCCCCTCAGGGACCGAGGGTTTTGTGGTATATAGTGATGCCTCGGGGAAGGGATTGGGGTGTGTTTTGATGCAACATGGGAAGGTGATCGCCTATGCATCAAGACAATTAAAGACTCATGAGGTGAACTACCCGGTGCACGACCTGGAGTTGGCAGCTGTAGTATTTGCCTTGAGGATATGGAGACACTATTTGTATGGGTCTCGAACCCAAATTTTTACTGATCATAAGAGCCTGAAGTACCTGATGTCGCAAAAGGAGTTGAACATGCGGCAAAGAAGGTGGATAGAGCTCATTAAGGATTATGATTGCACCATAGAATACCATCCGGGGAAAGCAAATGTGGTGGCAGATGCCCTCAGTCGAAAAAATAAAGCCTCCTTGGGAAGCTTAACAGTGGGAAAGGAGCGGCAATTGGCAGAATTAAAAGAGTTGGGTGCAGATTTGGGAATTGATACAAGAGGTGGGTTAGTAGCCCAATTATTGGTGCGACCAACGTATCGAGAACATATACTACATGCCCAATTCCATGACAAGGTGGGGTCCAAGATTAGGAAGAATGTGGAGGCCGGGGTAGAAATGAAATTCCGAGTAGCGGATGATGGATCCTTGATGATGGGACAACGGTTGTACGTGCCTGATGACGAAACAGTCAAACGGATGATTCTACAAGAAGCTCATGAGTCCAAATTCTCCATACATCCTGGCAGCACTAAGATGTATCGAGACCTGAAACACCTCTATTGGTGGCCTAATATGAAAAGGGACATAGCTGAGTATGTGTCAAAGTGTGGGATATGTCAACAAGTCAAGGTTGAACACCAAAGGCCTGCGGGACCATTACAACCATTACAAATTCCAGAATGGAAGTGGGAGATGATCACCATGGATTTCGTGTCAGGATTTCCCAAAGGGAGAAAAGGAAATGATGCGATATGGGTCATTGTAGATCGGTTGACGAAATCCGCACTATTCTTGCCCGTAAAGATGACCGACTCGGTGGACAAGCTTGCCAAGATCTACATAAACGAGGTGGTACGACTTCATGGGATTCCGGTGTCCATTGTATCGGATCGAGATCCCAGGTTCACCTCTCGACTTTGGCCGAGCATACAACATGCCTTGGGGACAAGGTTGGACATGAGCACTGCGTTTCACCCTCAAACGGATGGCCAATCGGAAAGAGTCATCCAAGTCTTGGAAGACCTATTACGGGCCTGTGTGCTAGAATTTGGAGGAAACTGGGAGGAACACATGGCATTGGTGGAGTTCACGTATAACAATAGTCATCAAGCCACAATAGGGATGGCCCCGTATGAAGCCTTGTATGGTAGGAGGTGCAGAACTCCTTTGTGTTGGGAGGAAATTGGGGACCGGAAGTTATATGGCGCAGAATTGGTCCAAGTCACCACGGAGAAAGTGAGAACTATCAGGGATCGCATCAAAGCCGCGCAGGATAGACAGAAGAAGTATGCCGATGTGAGGAGAAGACCTCTCGAGTTCAGTATGGGGGACCAGGTGTTCCTGAAGGTAGCCCCATGGAAGAACATGTTACGGTTTGGGTTGAAAGGGAAGCTAACTCCCCGTTTCATCGGACCCTTCAAAATCTTACAACGAGTTGGACCAGTAGCCTACAAGGTGGATTTGCCCCCACAGTTAGCCAGGGTCCATGATGTGTTCCATGTCTCCTTGTTAAGGAAGGCTGACGTAGACCCCGCCCGAGTTCTACCCCAGGTTCCAGTAGAAGTCAAGGAAGACTTAACACTGGAATTGAGACCCATAAGGATACTAGATCAAGAAGTGAAGGAGTTACGGAGCAAAAAGATCCCCATCGTCAGAATCTTATGGCGAAATGCTCAAGTAGAAGAGGAAACTTGGGAGAGGGAGGCTGAGATGAGGAAAAAGTACCCCAATTTATTTGAACTACCAGGTATGGAGTGTGAAACTTTTTAAATTTCGAGGACGAAATTCATATTTAGGAGGGGAGAATGTAAACACCCAAACGAAAATATATATCTATGTCTATATATATATATATATATATATATTTAAAGAGAAAGAGAGAGAGAAAGATGGTGGTGAATGCAGATTTCGCTGCCGATGCAGAAATCGGCAGCGACGCAGTTTTCGCTGCCGATTCTGGATTGGGCAGCGACGCAGATTTCGCTGCCGATGCAGAAATCGGCAGCGATGCAGTTTTCGCTGCCGATGCAGAAATCGGCAGCGACGCAGATTTCGCAGCGACGCAGTTTTCGCTGCCGATTCTGGATTGGGCAGCGACGCAGATTTCGCTGCCGATGCAGAAATCGGCAGCGATGCAGTTTTCGCTGCCGATGCAGAAATCGGCAGCGACGCAGATTTCGCAGCGACGCAGTTTTCGCTGCCGATTCTGGATTGGGCAGCGACGCAGATTTCGCTGCCGATGCAGAAATCGGCAGCGATGCAGTTTTCGCTGCCGATGCAGAAATCGGCAGCGACGCAGATTTCGCTGCCGATGCAGAAATCGGCAGCGACGCAGTTTTCGCTGCCGATTCTGGATTGGGCAGCGACGCAGATTTCGCTGCCGATGCAGAAATCGGCAGCGATGCAGTTTTCGCTGCCGATGCAGTTTTCGCTGCCGATTCTGGATTTGGCAGCGACGCAGTTTTCGCTGCCGATGCAGCAATCGGCAGCGACGCAGATTTCGCTGCCGATGCAGAAATCGGCAGCGACGCAGTTTTCGGCTGCCGATTTCTCAATCAACAGTGACGCACAGCAGGGAGGGAGGGGTAAAAACTGGTTTTAGATAAACCAAACAAGGATAAGGACACACCTAAACCAACCCCCAAACAACCCAATTCATTTGATGGGTAGTATAAATACAAAGAGGGGAGAGAGAATGACTCATCTTCTTCCCAAACCAGCAGCTGCATGTCATTCTTCCCTTCCCCTTTCACATCAAAAACGTGAATCAAACTAGTAGAGTGTCTTGTGAGCTTGTGAGGGAGAGATGAGACCTTGAGAGAGGAGTGGGCAGCTGCATAGAGGAGAGGAAAAAGAGAGCTGGAAAACGTGAGAGGAAGAAGAAGGAAGAGAACCAGCAGCTGAAGAGAAAAGAATAGTGTCAAACCTTCCTCAAACTTAGTTAAATTCAGAAGGTATGAGTCATGGAATTCCCTTTCCTCTCCCCCTTAAAATCAAAAACGAAAATGAAGAAGAAAAACCCTAAGAAAAATTGATCTAAGACCTAAGCCAACTATGGGGGAAACTGAAATTAACTAGGAGAACTAGCAAACAGAAGTGAAATAAAGTCAATTTCAAAACATCTAACAATTATGGTAGAAGCTGGCTTTAACTATGGGGTAGGCCAGCATGCATGTGTGTGTGTGTTCTGCTGAAATTAAATGTGTTTCTGTTGTGATGTTGCTGCTGGAATTAATGTGTTCTGTTGTGATGATTGTTGCTGCAATTAATGTGTTCTGCTGTGATGTTCTTGCTGGAATTTAATGTGTTCTACTGTGATGTTAGTGCTGGAATTTAATGCGTTCTGCTGTGATGTTATTGCTGGAATTTTGTTGAAGAACTATGTGCTGAAATTGATGGTTCCGAGTTGTGTATTGCGCAGCGAAATTCTGTTTCGCTGCCGCAACGGAACCTTCTGCAGCGAATTGATATTCGCTGCCGATTTATGTGTTGCGCAGCGAAATTCTGTTTCGCTGCCGCAACTGAATCTCCTGCAGCGAATTGATATTCGCTGCCGATTTGTGTGTTGCGCAGCGAAATTCTGTTTCGCTGCCGCAACGGAACCTGCTGCAGCGAATTGATATTCGCTGCCGATTTGTGTGTTGCGCAGCGAAATTCTGTTTCGCTGCCGCAACTGAATCTCCTGCAGCGAATTGATATTCGCTGCCGATTTGTGTGTTGCGCAGCGAAATTCTGTTTCGCTGCCGCAACGGAACCTGCTGCAGCGAATTGATATTCGCTGCCGATTTGTGTGTTGCGCAGCGAAATTCTGTTTCGCTGCCGCAACTGAACCTCCTGCAGCGAATTGATATTCGCTGCCGATTTGTGTATTGCGCAGCAAAATTCTGTTTCGCTGCCGCAACTGAACCTCCTGCAGCGAATTGATATTCGCTGCCGATTTGTGCGTTGCGCAGCGAAACTGTGGCGCCAACAGCGATGCAGTTTTCGTTGCCGAACTGGCTGCCGGCAGCGAAACAGTTGTCGCTGCCGAACTGGCAGCCCGCAGCGAACCAGTTCTCGCTGCCGAATTCCTACAATAAGCCTCCTAGGCGGGAATGACTTAAATGCTAGTAACAATTGCATGTTATGATGATGTAAAATAGGGAACACTTGAATGTGAACATATGAACTCTTGAAATAAGTGTGATGATGAATATGATTCAAAAATAAAATAAATACAAATGTGCTAATTTGTGACCATTGATGTCTTAGGTGGTGCGGTCGGGAGTGGACCATCATCAAGACAGGAACGACCCACAGGTGGAGCAGGTAGGTGACTTGCACCTTCCTTTTTCTTACGTTGAATCTTGAAATATTTTAACTTGAGTACTATCATATTGTTAGAACCGATATTAGATTGTTGAACGCTTGAATGTTGATTAAAGAATGATTAGCTTCGGCTAATGGCATCCGAAAGGATGGCCGGGACAAAAAGAGTGATTAGCTTCGGCTAATGGCATCCAAACGGATGGCCGGGACAAAGAATGATTAGCTTCGGCTAATGGCGTCCGAAGGGATGGCCGGGACAAAGAATGATTAGCTTCGGCTAATGGCGTCCGAAGGGATGGCCGGGACAAAGAATGATTAGCTTCGGCTAATGGCATCCGAAAGGATGGCCGGGACAAAAGAGTGATTAGCTTCGGCTAATGGCGTCCGAATGGATGGCCGGGACAAAGAATGATTGGCTTCGGCTAATGGCATCCAAACGGATGGATGGCTGGGATAAAAGAGTGACTTCGCTGCCGAAGCAGAAATCGGCAGCGACGCAGATTTCGCTGCCGATTCTGGATCGGCAGCGACGCAGATTTCCGCTGCCGATTCTGAATCGGCAGCAACGCAGATTCTGCTGCCGATACAGAAATCGGCAGCGACGCAGATTCCGCTGCCGATTCTGGATCGGCAGCGCCGCAGATTTCCGCTGCCGATTCTGAATCGGCAGCAATGCAGATTCTGCTGCCGATACAGAAATCGGCAGCGACGCAGATTCCGCTGCCGATTCTGGATCGGCAGCAACACAGTTTTCGCTGCCGATTCCTTGATCGGCAGCAATGCAGTTTCTGCTGCCGATTTTGGATCGGCAGCGACGCAGCTTTCGCCATGGAAGGCCGACACAAATGAATGACTAGTTTTGGCGAATGGCATCCGAAAACTTGTGTATCTATATGTACTACTAGTTGTTGTAGCAAATACATGAAGAAATTATAATTGTTAATGTTTTATTTAATTGCCAAACCGTGAGTTACCATTCTTATTATTATTAAATATTTGCATTCTCTTAAATGTTTGTACTGCTGCAGGGACTTCACACCAACGAGATGTCTAGGAAACCCGATACACGGGAACCTATTTTGCAAGGAATTATGTAGATGTATCTTAAATCACAATGTATTTTGTATGGATCAATGTACTGAATGTATAACTTTTATTAGATCCTTTTTGTTTAAAATGGTGATGACTATTAGTAGGAGAAGACTGTAAACTCATGTCTATGTATATATTTTTAATACGAACTTCAAATCAAGCAACCTTAATATTACGTGTTTGTGTAAGATTCACTTTGAAATGAAATGTTGATTGTATGGATTGTATTTCGATGATGTGAGGATTTAGATTCATTGATTGCCGGCACCATGTGGATTGAATGCATAAAAAAAAAAAATTATTGTGTTTTGGGCTTGGAAAGCCGGGTTGTTACATAAGACCTTTTATTAAATAAGTAGATGTTTGACTTAAACTCTGTCAAGAGTGTACTATTTATGTTTTGTGATACCATAAACTCATATAATTTGGACAACCTTGCAAGCAACTTCAACGATACTTACTGTCCAATAACTCACAGCTGACTGAATCTCAGATCTTTCAATTACAAGATGAACAATTTACCACGTGGTTTGGAACACATGTAAGTCCTATCACAAACTCAATATCTCTTGCAATGTAAGTAATTGTACGTCAATATTACATAATATCAATTTATTGATTATTGTTGTATTTAATATACAAGGTTTATCAAATGGGAGGTAGTACTGCTATTTCACGGTCTTTACTAAGCCTCGGCCCTGAAAGAATAGTCAAGTGCTATAACGAGTATTTTTATCAATGGATATGTCTTTCATATTGAAGAATACGGGCATGGAAGAAAGACATACAACAACAGTGTTTGTATTAAAGGATCGACTTCTAGTGAGTTTGAAGTTGACTACTACGGTAGATTGGAAGAGGTCATCAAATTGTAATATCATAGCGAGCAGAATAGAGTATTTTTATTCAAATGCTATTAGTATGACACAACTAACAAAGGAATCAAAGTACATCCTCACTATGGTCTCATTGAAATCAACTCAAAAGCTAGACACCGCAACGTAAATAACGTCTTTGTTTTCGCAAAGCAATGCCAACAAGTTTATTACACATACACCCCTTCCTTTAGAAGGGACCGATCAAAAGTTGATTGGTTACTCGTTTTAAAAACCAAACCCAGGGGTCGTGTCGAGGTTGTTCAGGATGAGAACGAAGACACAAGTGTGATAGATGAAGTCTTTCAAACTAGTGAGTTGGTTGAACCATACCGAGTTGCTCCTTCTATTGACTTAGAAGAAAATTTGAATTTTCTTGTTTTCAACGATAGTCTTGTTGATGTTGATGTAGAGGAGTTAAATGCTGTTTTCAGCTCTAATGGACTAGAGAATGTTGATGAAGCAGATGACAACCACATTGAAGAGTGCGATGAAGTTGATGATAACAATTCAATTGAGGATGAAGATGAAAATTTTGATTAAACATGTTGTAAGGCCTTATTTTTATAATGTAATATTAAGGATGATATTTTGGAACATTAAATATTAATTCTTCTTTAATTGTTAGCTCTTGTAATTATGATGTGCGTGTTGTAAGTTTGCAAATCAAGATTTTATGCAGGAGGATAGATAGAAATACAGGGAGGAGTTGCAAAAATATTGACAGTTTCACTGATAGTTTAGAACTCGTCGGTATTAAACCGAGAGTTGAAAAATATTTATGGAATTTTTCCACTACCACCGACGGATATACCAACGAAATGGCACCCGTCGGTATTTTACTGAGAGTTGCAAAAAAAATACATAATTTTTCCACTTGTCCCGACGGATATATCGTCGGCCTGGCACCCGTCGATATTTTACCGAGAGTTGAAAAAAAACTATAGCCCTTGCCACTATCACCGACGGGTAGCGCACCTCCCGAAGCGCACGCCTGTCAAAGCGTCAGGTCGGTCGGCACATTTACTGACGGACTCGGCTCGTGCTCTAACACATAGTTACCAATGGATTCGCCGACAGACTGAAAAGTCTGGCGGGATTTTTGAATTTTTTGGTGCGGATATCAATTAATTAATGATGGAATTTAATGTCATCGACAATAATAAATGTCCGTTGGTAATTCCGTCGATAAAATTGCAATATAAATCCCTCCCCGCCCTCCAGGTTCATTTTTTCTCCAGCTATTCATCTCTATTTCTCTTCTCCTCTCCGTTTATATTACGTTTTTTGCAAGAGATTGTGTTCTTTTGGAGCTAGTTCTAGCATATTAAAAGGTATGTATTCTTCTTTCTTTATCTTTGTAATTTTTTTATTTTAATTATGGTTAGTTTTTTGGTGTTCTTTGTTTTGTGTATTGTTTGTAGATAAAATCTTCAAATCAACACACTATTAAGGTAAGCATTTTTTATTCCTAAATTTATTTTGAATTTATGTAGTGTTTTTTGTTTTGTGTAGTTTATCTTAATTTTAGGATATTATTGTTTGTTTTGCCAAAATTGTTATTGTTGAATTTATGTTTTAAATGTTAATTGACATATAGAATTAAATTTAATTAGTTTATCTTAATTTTAGGATATTATTGTTTGTTTTGTAATAATTCTAATTGTTGAATTTATGTTTTAAATGTTAATTGAAATATAGAATTAAATTTAATTAGTTTATCTTAATTTTAGGATATTATTGTTTGTTATGTTGTTTATTATTTTGATTAATTTTAATTATTATTCATGAATTTGTATTGATGTTAGTTGAAAAAATATAGATGTTGAATTTCTATAGATGTTAGGTTGTATAGAGTTGATTTTGCAATATTTATGTAATTATTAAATGATTGAATTTCTATAGTTGTTAGGTTGTATATATGATGTTGCTGGAGTCAATTGGATTGTGATTATTGTATAGATTACAGGTTTGGAAAATGTGGGTAGTCTCCAATATAAGGGAAGTGCTGCCGAATTTTTTTAAATGATTGAATTTCTATAGATGTTAGGTTGTATATGATGTTGCTTGAGTCAATTGGATTGTGATTATTGTAAAGATTGCAAGTTTGAAAATTGTGGGTAGTCTCTAATATAGGGGAGGTGCTGCCGAATGTTTTTAAAATAATCAAAGTTAAATTATGTAACAATTCGTATACATTTGTGTAGATGCATCAAATGAAAACTACAACACATCGTCAGTAGACAGATGATGCTAGTTCTTCTAGCAGTGAGGAGGACAACTCCTTAGGTGGTGATCACGGCGAAGCATCCGAGCCAACTTGGGATGCCGGCTCTTCTAGCCCTGTTTCACAACATAGAGGTGGTGTGCCTTTACAATGGGGTCAATTCACCTACAAGTACCTGGCATAGTGGAAGAATGACCTCTCAATGTAAGTTTGTTTAGGTTTTAGTTTTTTATATATATACTTATAACATAATTTATGAACAGCTAATTAATATTTTATTAATTTTATTTAATTTCAGGTTCACAAACATTGAGGCTGCCAGGACAATAATATCGGCGTTTAAATCATCAATGGAGATTCCATTGTTTCAATGGAGTCAGGTCTCCAGACATCCTAAGTGGAGACCTAACATCAATGTCTGGTTTCGGCGATTTCAGGTAGGTGTAAATTTTTAATTTCTAGTTTATTTTTAATAAATAATTTTATAATTTTATATCTTGTAATATTTTTATTTTAAATGAATTATTTATATACACAGCATAAATTTGATTGGGATAGCGTGGACAACAATGTTGTCAGGAGGGTATGGGAGAATCATGTGGCAACTAGGTAACATCGAAAATAATATTTATATTTAATTTTTAATTTTATGTTTAAATTCTAATTAGTTACTATGGAAGCAGGTTGCATGATTTTTGGTATGATACCCAAAAAAAGGCAAAAAGAAATGCGAGGGACAACGGTCTTGAAGGATGGAATGAGGTGGCGGTTTGGCGGGAATTCATCTTAAGAGATATATGGGAGGTATATATTGAGCACGTGATGTTTGAGCAATTCTCACAGCGCTCACAATCCAGAGCCGACAACCGGAACCGGCAAATTCATGGTTTGGTGACCACGCACACCGATGGCTCCATCCCGTTTAGTGCACATGCGAAGCGGATGGCAAGATTAATTTAAATGAAATTTATCATTAATTAATTTGTTGTTGCTTATAAATATATTTAACTTGCAACTTTTTTTTCCTTACAGGCTACGTCTCTTGGACGCGAGCCGAGTCCAATGGAGCTATTTCTAGACACGCACGCGCGGAGTCAAGATCGCTAAAAGGGGGTGCAGCAGTACGTGGACAACCGTGCCCAACACTTTGTGGTATGTTCGTTCAATCATTATTTCTCTGTTGTGCTTGCGTCCCCCCCCCCCTCTCTTTGTGTTTTCTTCATCCTGCCTTTATAAGGCCAGAGACCTTCAAAAAACCATCACCTCCACCTACGGGATCGTGGCAATTGTGGCAGAAGACATGGTCACGATTAGGATCGGATGCACTGGGATTTTCCTGTTGAATCGGCTGCCTCCGTGCAAAACGGAAGGGATGAAGAACACAGCTTCCAAACAGTGTCGTTTGTGTATTTGAGGCACTTTTTCACTTTGGTCCCTGATTTCTTTGGAAATTTTGATAGTTGGACTTCAATTAAAATCCCTTTTAATTTTACCCTTGTATTAATTTCAGTTAAGTCCCTGAATTAATTAATCAAATCAAAGTTTAATTAAATTTTCAAACTTATTAATTCTTCAATTTCTGACTAATTTATTCTCAAATCTGATAATTTTATCCCTAAACTTCAAAATTTGTTGTCTTAACCCCATTGTCAACTATATTTAATTTTTATTATTTGTTCAAAACTTGGGTTATGACAGTATTCATCACCGCCTCATATGCCCACACACGCACGAACAAAATGATACTGTTGAGCGTTGTCATCGTCACATTGTTGAAACTAGTCTTACTCTTCTTGGTCAGTGTAAGGCATCTTTAAAATTTTGGAATTATGCTTTTGAAACCTTTGTTTACCTTATTAATCATATGCCCACACCGGTTTTGTGCAACAAATCTCCTTTTGAATGTCTGCTTCGTCAACCACCTAATTATGATTTTTTCGGTACTTTCGGATGTCTATGTTTTCCCTTCCTTTGACCCTATAATGCTCATAAGTTAGACTATTGCTCTACTCCATGTGTGTTCTTAGGCTATAGTTCATCTCATCTAGGGTATCGTTATCTTGACTTATCATCTAAGTGTCTTTACATCTCCCATCATGTTCAATTTAATGAACACGTGTTTCCGTTTCTCGAGTCTGCCCATCTCCCTCCACCCACCAGCCATACCCACCTCCCTACCACTGTCACACACCTTCCCTCGCTCACCATCTTTCCATCTACCACATCATCAGCCCCACCACCCACTTCCTCTAACCCTGTTGTCCCCTTATCACCATCTACCTCCATATATGTTGATCATTTTGCAGGTACAGGGTCAGTAACACCGGCGCTGTCTATGTCTGCGTTTCCTCCAGCTGCTGTCTCTCCAGCATGGTCATCCAGCTCTTCCTCTCCATCAAAAGCATCTACCGTGTCTTTACCAGGTCTGGACCTCTATGTTGATCTATCCAGTTATAATCTTTCACGGCAACCGTCCCTTGTTCAGACCCCTGCTCCTCTAGCACAACGACAGCACCCCATGGTGCTGCGTCCCAGACATAACAGGAATGCCAACATCACTTCAATCGCTGCTTCTTCCTCATAGCCTCCAGCTTCACGAGTAATGTCTCCCTCCACTCTCGAACCTCTTACTTTTAAGGAGGCCGATCAGTTTATGTGCTGGCATATTGCCATGAAGTCTGAAATTACAGCTTTACATGCCAATGGTACTTGGTCCTTGGTACCTTTTAATCCCTCCATGAATATGGTTGGCTGCCGATGGGTGTATAAAATAAAATGCCGAGTTGATGGTGCTATTGACTATTACAAGGCTCGCTTGGTTACGCGTGGGTTCACTTAACAGGAAGGCATTGATTACTCAGAAATATTCAGTCCTGTTGTTAAACCAACTACTATTCAGTTAGTTCTCACTATTGCCGTGTCCAAAGGATGGCAATTCAACAACTTGATGTCCACAATGCCTTCCTTAATGGTTCACTTCAAGAGGTTGTTTACATGGCACAACCCACAGGTTTTGTAAACTCTGCTCTGCCAAATCATGTTTGTCTTCTTCACATGTCTCTGTATGGTCTAAAACAAGCCCCTCGAGCTTGGTACACCCACCTAAGTGACTTCCTTCAGACTATTGGTTTTCGGGCTTCCAAGGTTGATATCTCTATCTTTGTTCTGACAAGGAATCATGATATTTGCTATCTGCTTGTCTATGTTGATGACATTCCACTTACTGGTAACAACTCTACCTTAATTCATCACCTTATGACCTTACTGAGTTCAGAATTTAAGTTCCACGACTTGGGTCATGCTCATTATTTTTTGGGAGTTGAGGTCACTCCTACCAATGTAGGACTCATGCTGGGTCAACATAAGTATGTTCTTGATATTCTCTGTTGTGCTGGTATGTCATCCTGTAAATCTATCGATACACCAGCCTCTATTTCCGAGCTTGATTTGTCATCTATTGTGTTATTCTCAAATCCCACTCGCTTTCGCCAAATTGTTGGTGCTCTTATAGATCCAATACCAAGCCCCCATGTTTTTTTCGTAAGAACAACTAAGGCCCATTATTTAACATTACATGGTTTCTCCACTTACTGGTAACAACTCTGCCTTAATTCATTGCCTTATGACCTTACTAAGTTTAGAATTTAAGTTCCACGACTTGGGTCATGCTCATTATTTTTTGGGAGTTGAGGTCACTCCTACCAATGTAGGACTCATGCTGGGTCAACATAAGTATGTTCTTGATATTCTCTGTTGTGCTGGTATGTCATCCTGTAAATCTATCGATACACCAACCTCTATTTCCGAGCTTGATTTGTCATCTATTGTGTTATTCTCAGATCTCACTCGCTTTCGCCAAATTGTTGGTGCTCTTATAGATCCAATACCAAGCCCCCATGTTTTTTTCGTAAGAACAACTAAGGCCCATTATTTAACATTACACGGTTTCTTTCCACCTCCTCACCAAACCAGAGAAAAGATCTAATCATTCTTTCAATATTTGCAGCAACACTAGCTGGAATAGGTAACATGGAAAGATAATAAATTGGCAGATTGTTCAACACCAATTTAATCAAGCAAACCCTTCCACTAATAAATAGATGACGCCCTTTCCAATTAGCTAATAATCTAAATTTTATTTTGCTAATAATAGGCTACAAAACACCAATAAGCAAGGCTAAATACTTGAAAGACAACCCCTCCTTCTGACACATAAGGCTATTTGCAGTATGAGTAGAGCTTCTTGAACTCCCAACTTCCATGGAAAAAACAGAAATGGATCCTCAATTCCAACTCCAACGATAAACCTTTATGAAAGCTTACCTTTAAACCTGAGATCAACTCAAAGCATCATAGAATTCTTTTAATGTGTTGAAGAGAAGAGAAATTATCAGGACTGAAAATAAGAGTGTCATCGGCATACTGAAAATGAGAGATATTAGTTATGTCTTGCCCAAAATTGATGCCTTTAATGAGTCTCGGGTCACAATAAATCTGATCATTAGAATGTTTTTTTTTTAGCTTATTTTGTCTTTTACTTTTACTTCTAATCCTAGGCATTGATATCAAAATATATGGAGTTCAATTCCTCTAGTTTCAATATATAATCCTGCTTATTGATAAAAAAAATTTCTAATGTGTATATTATTAGTTCTCACTACCTAGATACAGTATCATTAGTGTATACAATAGCACTTACTATTTTGTTTGAAGATTTTTCATTTTTTATCAAATATCTTTTGTAATCCATCTAGGCTAAATTTACTTAATTCATTACTTATTTTAAATTTTTAGTAGTATTATATTTCTTTCAGAATTTTAAAAAAATAATGATAACTATATTTATAAAGTTATAAAGGTTCGGAGTATCCAAGTTCCCTTCAACTATAATTATTTATTTTCATTTAATCTCTCTTAAATGTCTAAAATCATATGTAAGCTCTAGATGTTGATACTCTTATGCTTCTAAAATTTTCATTTATAAAGTTATGTTCACTACCAGAAAATTGATAAATACAAACAGAAATATCGAGAGAATATTTTCGTCAGTAAATTTCCAAAGGATTTTACCTTCAGAAATATTCTCTTAGTATATACCAAGAGAATTATAATGGGAAAAGCATTAAAACAAAGCAAAAAAAATGATGACGTGTTATTTATACCAATGGAATAAAGTCCATTAGTAAAATCCATCGATAAAATTATTGATAAACTGTGAATATTGTTCATCATGTCAATTACAAAAAGAATCACCAACGGAAAATTCCGTCCGTATTTTCCATAAAGCTCTAGAACTGTTCACTTCCCAATTGCACTGTAAATTATTGTTCTTTACAGACAAAATCACCAACGGATTGAAAAGTCAGCAGTGTTATTTGGCGGTTCTCTGAAAAATTTTGATTAAATTAAAATCACCGACGGATTGCAAAATCGTCAGTGATATTTGGCGGTTTCTGAAAAATTTTGATTAAATTGAAATTTTAAATTAAATATTATAAACAGAATCACCTACGGAATAATTAAAAATATTAATATTTAATTATCTATCAGTAAAATGCCCTGATAAAAAGCCTAGAATCTTTAATTTCACAACAGACAGGGCTCCTTTCTTCCTACTTCTTCTTCTTCTTCCCCATATTTAAAAAACATCAATATCCATTTATTTCTCTTCTCTTCTCTCCTCAACTCCTTCTCTTCTCCTCCATGCTTAGGTATGTATTCTTCTCCTTTCTTCTTCTTTTTTCTCAGTTTTTTTTAATTAATATACTTTACGAATTTGATTTTTTTTCTCTCTCTTCTTAGCTTCACTTACAACCATATTAAGGTAAGATTTTTCTTTTTTCTTCTTTTTTCGTGGTTTTTTCACTATATTTGTTTTTTCATTTTATTTTTAATTGTTTTTGTTCTTAATAATTGTATGAATATTGTTGTAGGATTTTTTTTCATATGAGATCAATTTTTAGTTGATTTATTTATATGATTTTTAATTTTTTAGCAATCACAACTTTATTTTTTTCATATGAATTTTTTTAGTTGAATTTATTTTTTTGTGTTATTTATTTGTTGCAAATTTGTTTGAGTTGATTTTCTTCTTCTTTTTTCCAAGCTTTTCGAGTATTATAGAGTGTTGATTTATATTAATTTAATTATTTTATAGTTTTGTAAAATGAATTTTTAAAAAAATATTTTTAAATAATTACCGATAGAATTACATACGTTATTTTTTCGAGGAAAATACTGACAGAATAAAGCAGATAATTTTTTTATTTTTTTGCACGCTTTTTAATTCCTTTAGCAAATCCATCAGTAATAATATTTTTTTATTGCCAACGGACTTACCAACGAACAAAAAATTATTGACGAAAAATTCACAGACGAAGCATTTTCATCGATGATTTTATTGGTAAATTAATTACCAACAGAATAATAGCATAAATACTGACAGAATTCCATCGGTAAATATAAAGATTGTGGTAGTGGTTGTCTTTTAATTTAAGTTTTTTAAACTATCAATTTTATTTAAACTATCAATTGCGTTAGGTTTACCACTACCTGTAGGAATATTGTGCGTTATATGATCAAAACCAGATGATATACAAAGGATATTATACTCATTAATTTTGGCTAATGCAACTTCATTTGTTGGACAATACATGCTTTTCCAATTTGATCAACTAAGGATTCGATTATACAATTTTATAATTAAGGGGTCAAAAAGTGGTTAGGCATTTTCTGTGCTGTTATTATGGCTTTTTCCCAGGTATAATTGGTCGTAGAAACTAGGAAAAAAGTACGTCTAAATTTGTAACAAGACATCTTGCGTACCCAAGAGTCTAATGATGCAAGCATAAGAAGATAGAATATTCGAAGGATGACAAATGCATGTAGTGGTTGAAGGAAGATTCATATCGCAGAAATTAAAAAACAGATAACAGTATTTGGAAGACTTTTTAATGCAAGATCGGTTCACTGAGTCCAGTCTATAAATAGACTCCTTTCAAATGCAAGAAATCTCACCCCCTCAACTCAAGCAATAACAGCTAAAAGAGTGTTAAGTTATAGAGCTTCACTACAATGAGAAGTGTTCATTTCCTACTAGCTTTTGTTCTCTTGGCTTTGGCATCCTCAATTGCCTCTGCCTTTGACCCCAGTCCCCTTCAGGACTTCTGTGTAGCCATCAATGATCCCAAGGCTGCTGGTAATGCCTTCTTCTTACATCTTTCATTTACATTTCATAAAAAGCTGCAGCCTCTTACGGCTTGTTATTAGCTATACATTAAAATTGTTCCCTTGTTTACTCATGCGCATGCATGAATTGACCAGCATTTGTTTTGTGCAGTGTTTGTAAATGGGAAATTCTGCAAGGACCCGAAGAAGGCGACAGCAAATGATTTCTCCTTTTCAGGACTCAACATTCCCAGAGACACGGGGAACCGAGTTGGATCAAATGTTACTCTCTTAAATGTAGATCAAATACCAGGGCTTAACACGCTGGGCATATCTTTGGCTCGCCTTGACTATGCACCAGATGGTGGATTAAACCCGCCCCATACTCACCCTCGTGGCACAGAGATTCTAGTAGTCGTCGAAGGCATACTCTATGTTGGATTTGTCACATCAAACCCAGATAATCGTTTCATCAGCAAAGTCTTGCACCCTGGAGATGTTTTTGTGTTTCCATTTGGCCTCATTCACTTCCAACTCAATATTGCCAAAACCCCTGCAGTTGCCTTTGCTGGATTAAGCAGCCAAAATCCTGGAACTATTACAATAGCAAATGCAGTGTTCGGGTCCGATCCTCTCATCAGTCCTGATGTTCTTGCCAAGGCCTTCCATTTGGACATCAAGATAGTGAACTATCTTCAGAAACTGTTTGGAGGAAACAGTGAGTGATTAAGACGTGTAGCATGGACTAGTAGCCTGATTTTACAATATCTGGCAACCTTCTTTGTTATGTTATAATACTAAACTACAATAAAATGGTATCCTATAAATCTCAATGTGTTCCTGTCTTATCTTGGATGACTTATATAATGTTTGAGTTCGTTAATTAGCCCTCTCTATGTTTCAAGTCTAAACATACACACAATTACTTCTTGGGTCTATAAAGGGACCAAATTTCAACAGGGCTTCTACAGCTTTTTGACTATTATCAGGAAACATCCTCGCATCCTTTGTCATAACCACAATTCATAAAATTTTGTGTCTTTGATGTCCAATCCCTGCAATTAAATGCAACAATTGGTTTTGGACAGAAGTGAAGTATACTTGTTGCTTAACTCTGGAAGAGCAATAGGTTCAAAAATAACAAGCACAGTCAAAACTATTCAAAACTACTTCAATTAGGTAGTGTTTGCAAATATGGTAATGATTGCTTTTCAAAGTGTTCTTCGTTTCGAAAATATATAAAAATAATATTTTTTTTATTTTTTAAAAATTATTTTTGATATCAGCATATCAAAATGATTCAAAAATATTAAAAACAATTAATTTCAAGCAAAATAAAATTCAAAATATTATGTAATATGATTTTAACTATAAAAACAAACACCACGTAAACGTGGGAAGGGAGATTCAGACAGTCTAATTTATTTTCTTCTGTCAAGCACATTTCTGCCCCAGGGGAATAGAATGATGTAAGAGTAAAAGCACAAGTTCTTTTAAGAGTATATGTCATTGACAAAGAAGAATGGTTTTATGATACTCATACTACACTCTAATACAGTAAAAGCTTTTTAAGGTTAAAAATTGCGCTGCCAACTAATATTTTGTGCTTGATTTTACTAAAAAGAATGAAGTTAGCTAGATTCGAACTTCTAATCTCTTAGTCTTTAAGTTTTTATACGTGAACTATATCAATTTTAAAACTTGTAAGTGAAGTTTGACTAATAATTTTATTTTCAACAATTTCAATCAGAAATTAGAATCCGGTGGATGGAAGGATATGAGAAAAATATACTGTAAATACACCAGCCTATTCGACTATATATGTCGACTTTTAAGACCAAAAAAGAAAGAAAAAGGTCACATAGCCTATTCATTATTCTAGGGAAGACATTATGTAAAAAAGATTGTCTCTATATAATCTAACTACCGGAATTTGAAGGAGGAAAAAAAAGAATTAGGTGGAGAAATAATTTTCATTATAGATGTAGGATTTGCCTGAACAATAAGGTCCACTTCACCCCCTTTGAATTATGTAGGTGTACAAGTTGAAACGATGCAGTGTACTGGCTACTAAGCTCGTCTAAGATTGGATCATAGCTTAAAGTGGATTACCAACTGAAACCACACCAAATAAACTAGAGAAATGTATGTTTAGCACATTGTTAACGCAGACCAGTTTTGAAAGCATACCTAATGTGTAATCATCCATATTTTTGTTAGTCAAAAAAATGACAAGGCCAGTAAAGGAGGCCTTCAGACACAGAAGTAAGCAGAGCCGCCTCTATCTTAACTCCATTGGATCATATTATAGACAAAAGAGTAGTTGGGTTAGTTATAAATATAGAAATCTTAAAAACCATGGTTTAAGACTTTCCAGCACTAATGTTGGACGAGGTGGTCAAGTAGATTATTTACATTGAATTATCTTATACTTATTTCTCTTTGATTTGGCGTTGGCGTTGTGGTAGTTTTTATTTGTTAAAATGTTTTTTAAAATTGTTTTTTGTTTGATATATTAATATAAAAAATAATTATTTTTAAATAGTTTTGATATATTAATATAAAAAAAAAATCTAAAAAGATAATATTTTTAAAAAGCATCCACCACATTAACAAACGCACTTGAAAAGGTGCGATGGCGCAACTTCTTCGTTATCGGGAGGCCTGAGAGTTTGAGCTATGGTTTAATAGTTTTTACAAATTCTTCTTCATTTTGAAGCTATGGTTTTACAGGATTTTAATTATATTTGCAGCGAACTACCTAGGATTCAAAGTCAATTACTCTCATCAATTGCCAATTTTTTAAACGAAAGGGTCTACCTAATTATGATTCTAAAAACAAAGGGATTAAACAATAATTACTCAAACAACAATCGCTAGGAATTTATAATGGCTCTCCGTAATTTGTTCAGGGATGGTTATCTATAAGTGCTAGAAATATTGGCAAGAAGATAAGGACATGCTTATTTTAGTAATTTTTCAAGATATCTGTGGATAGGATCAATGGAGACTTTCCAGTAAATTATGTACACTATAGGAGCACTCAATCCCACTCAGTATTTTGTACATTTTTTATATTGGGTATACGACCAAAGTCCCACATTGGCTAGAAGTAGGGAGGATCATGGGTATACAAGGATAGACAAATATCTCCATTGGTATGAGGCCTTTTGGGTATAGCCCAAGAGCAAATCCACAAGGGCTTAGGCCCAAAGTGGACAATATCATACCAATATGGAGATAGGTGGTGTCCATAATCCTTACAAGTGGTATCAAAGCATATGGTTTAAAGTGGTGTTTGATTTTTGCTCAAAAATGAAAGTTGTCAAAATTGTGTTTTGACCATACCACTATTAGAGGAGGAAGAGACGAAGCCACTGGTGAAAATCGCGTCGAAATCGGACGTCGGAATCATCCTCATGCGTCGTCACGTTCCGGCGAGGTTGCTGGCCACGCGTCACACGCATTTTTTTCGCCCAGATGGGCTGACCCAACCCGAATACCAAACGACCCGACCCACACAACTGACCCGGATAATGATGATGTCATCATGACGTCAGTATGGCGTCAGCATGCACAGTTGGTATGCCATGGCAGCGCCCAGTCAGCAGACACGTCAGCATAATGGGACCTACATGCCACGTCATTAGCCGAGCCAAGTGGAGCCGAGCCGAGTCGAGGTAAAGGATCCAATGTAACTGATCCTACGTGCAACCGAATCTGAGATTGAATATGGGCCGCTGAGTAGGCCAGAATTGTTTTGATCAAATCGTAGCCATCTGAAATGCGATTTGGACGATTTCAGACTTGTTTCCAGCTAATTTGCCGAGCTGGATGCAATGGTATGGTCTGATCATTGAGATTTGAGACCAAAAATGACGGTGGTGAATTAACAAAAGAGAGATTGCCCGATCGGGAGGCATCTGAAGGTCTTGATGGTGGTCGATGGAGATGAAGAAGAAGAAGGTGCACATGTTTACCCAATTACATGTGTTGAACTTCTAAGTAGAGAGATTTTAGTTGCCTTGAAGGAAGGCAAAATTGGGACACTCCGAACATCCGATCATGTAGACAATTTGAGGTGGAGAGTGGAAATTACTGAAGACCAATCTTGACGAATCTAAGCTCTGGTAGTCTCGCCAGATGTTGAGAAATCATGTATTAAACCAGTATATTCCAGATCATTTGTAAAGGAAAGCCGCAACAAAGCTAGCAAATGATTGTATATACGAAAAGACAGTATGATGGATATATATGGCCTAAGAAGTTCTGTCTATGAGATTGGGTTTAAAGCAGGACCGTTGTGACCCCTCCAATCTTTCCTGGGAACTTGCTTAGTGGAAGGATTATCCAAACGAAATGGTAAGCTTGGAAGAGCTGTAGGATGCAAGCTTGTGCTGAAGAACTAAGAGGACAATTGCCCATATAAATGTCAAAAAGGGTGATTGTTGGGATTTGCCATTAATGGGCAACCTACCCTAAGAAGTAGGGTTACCATTGTTGCACGTCGGAAAATCCACGCGGCATCGGCTGGCGATTTTTTCTCGTTATGTGTTTGCTTGCTTTGGTTCGTTGTGAGTCGCCAACTAGTAATTGATTGAGGGCTACTAGGAAACCTGATGTGCTGGTCTTGTCAGAGATTCGCGGGTAAGGGACTGGTTGTGGTTAGGGAAGGTATTAGCACCCCTAACGCACTCTACCTGAGGTAAGCTGCTTCACGAATTTGATGTATTAAAGACTTTTTAATAATTATCTTTTCATCGGATATTAGAAATACAACTTATGTATAAGTTAATAATTTTTGACCGTGATCCAATCAAAATATTAAATTCTTCTTTAATCCTTGCAATTTTATCATAAAAAACTATATATAAAAAATAAAACAAATACAAACACACCTTCACTTTCACTATATTTTTTTGCTTTCTTTTCTTTTCTTTTCTTTTACATCCATAATACAAAATCCAAATTTAAAACAATTAAACAAAAAATACATTAAAATTACAATAATAGGCCCAAAATAATCTGGAATTTACAGGAACACCTTCTGCACCACCAAAACAGTGCTGGGAATATCTTCTGGGCCTCTAAATAGTGGTGGCGCGTCTGCTCCATGCACCACCACCACTGGCAGCGCGTGGGCTCACGCGCCACCGCGAAAACAAATTGGGAACATAGGGGTCCACCTCTGCCTCCTCTCCCCTTCCTTTCCCTGCCGGCGGTGGATCTTTCAGTCACCTACAAAGTATAGAAATCACAACCAGTCGATTTTATTTTATTTTTTTTCTTCCTGTTTCAGATCTGCTCCTCTTTCTCTTCTTCTCCGTTGCAAATTAGCTTTTCTCTACAGATCGGTCTGTGTGTTTCTTCTTCTTCTCCTCTGCTTCAGGTGGCCAATCTAGCGGTTGCAAAGGGAGTCGCAGTTGTGGTCGTTGCTGCTGTCGTCCGTCCAGCGGCTGAAGCCGCGGTGGAGTTGGGCTTGTTGTCGATGTTCAGGCTGAGGAACGAACCGATCGGGATCTGTGGGCGTGCTGGTGGCTAGAGACGGCGAACAGATCTGGCGGTGGCTGGCTTCGGGCTGTTGTTTTGGCCGCTGCTATTGGAGGCTGAATGGAGAGGAGAGGGTGGTCAGCTCATGGTGGCTGAGAGGGAGGTCAGTCAGAGCTGAGTCCGTGATGGCTGCGAGTCACTGATGGTGAAGAAGGAGGAACGACAGAGAAGGGAAGATTTGTGGGAATGGGGAAAGGCCCTCTGATTTTCAGCTTAAAATAGAGGCGCGACCGAGAGAGGGATGAGGGAGCTGTCTTCTGTGAGGTGAGGGGCCGAGAGTTTGTGTTCGGGGCTGTTATGGTGAAGGCAAAACGACGCTGGACAGGGGAACTCTCTGTGTGGTGGAGGGAAAAATTCAAGAGGGGCTGCAGTGAGAAAGAAAACCAAGCCAACGGCCTCTTTTTGGTAGAGATCGGGAGTGGGCACCGCCGGCTGGTTTTTGTGAGGGGGAGTAAAGTTTAGGAGTAGGTTTAGGGTTTGTTGTGTTTCTCTTTTGATATTTCAAAATTTCCCCCCTTTTTTTGTATGTTGAAGGCTACTATTTATAGGCAAAATGTTGCTAGGTTTCCAAACCTGATCCCTCAACTTCTTTCTTTTTGTAAATTTGATTTTTTTTTTAATTTTTTTGTATTTTTTGAAAATGTGCAATATCAACATTGACTTAATAAGGAAAATCAATGATTTAAAAAATAACGTGTGAAAAGTCAAACGCGTGAGAACGACCCTTAAAAATTTTAATTCTTTTTAGACGACGCTGAGAAAGCTAAAAACAACGCAAATATATTAAAAAAGTATTTTTTTGGATTTTTGATGTTTTTCTCTATTTTTGGATTTTTCTGAAAATTTATCAAAACATGGGTCAAAAATTGGGTAGCAACAGATGCCCCCTCTTTACAATGCTTACGAAGCAAAACTCCTCAATGTTTTGCATAGTAAGCTTTGTAAAGAAAAACTTGTCTTCTTATATTCCTAAGTTGCTCAATCCACTCATGTAAGGACCTTACTCTTTTTTCTCTCTCTCTTCTTTCTCTTTTCTTCCTATTCTTTCTTTCTTTCTTTCTTTCTTTCTTTCTCTCTCTCTCTCTCTCTCTTTTTCGTTAACCTGAGATCCTATCTGGCGACCTCCTTTACCAAAACCAAAGAATGTTGTAGCTCGGTCAACCTGAAATCCCATATGGAGATTCCCTTTATCCAAAGCTACGTGAGATCCCATCTGGCGACCTCATTCAACTGGAACTAAAAAATATGTGTAGCTCGATTAACCTGAAATCCCATCCGGCGATTCCCTTTAACCAAAGCTACATGAGATCCCATCTAGTGACCTCATTGAACCAAAACCAAAAAAAATATATGTACCTCGGTTAACCTGAAATCCCATCTGGCGATTCTCTTTAACCAAAGCCACCTGAGATCCCATCTGGCGACCTCATCAACTGAACTAAAAAATATGTGTAGCTCGGTCAACCTGAAATCCCATCTGGCGATTCCCTTTAACTAAAGCCACCTGAGATCCCATCTAGCGACCTCATCAACTGAAACTAAAAAATTGCGTGTAGCTCGGTCAACCTGAAATCCCATCTGGCGATTCTCTTTAACCAAAGCCACCTAAGATCCCATCTGGCGACCTCATCAACTGGAACTAAAAAACTATGTGTAGCTCGGTCAACCTGAAATCCCATCTGGCGACCTCATCAACTAAACTAAAAACCTGCATGTAGCTCGGTCAACCTCTCTTTAACCAAAGCTACATGAGATCCCATCTAGCGACCTCATTAAACCAAAAACAAAAAAAATATGTGTAACTCGGTTAACCGGAAATCCCATCTGGCGATTCCCTTTAACCAAAGCTACATGAGATCCCATCTGGCGACCTCATTAAACAAAAACCAAAAAATGTGTAAAAAGTGGTCTATTGTAATGGGTGACCTACCCATGTGGAAAGAATATGAAAAGCGATCTCGTTGTGATGGGTGACCTACCCAAATGAAAAAAATGTGAAGTGCGGTCTCATTATAATGGGTGACCTACCCAAAGAAAAAGGAAAGAGTGGTCTCATTATAATGGGTGACCTACCCAAGTGGAAGAATGGCCTCATTGTAATGGGTGACCTACCCAGATAAAAAAACATGGAGAATTGGTCGTGTTGTAATGGGTGACCTACCCAAGAAAAAGGAAAGAGCGGTCTCATTATGATGGGTGACCTACCCAGGTGGAAGGATGGTCTCATTGTAATGGGTGACCTACCTAGGTAATAAAACATGGAGAATTGGTCATGTTGTAATGGGTGACCTACCCAGAAAATATTGGTCTCATTGTAATGGGTGACCTACCTAAGAAAAAAGAAAGAGCGGTCTCATTGTAATGGGTGACCTACCCAGGTGAAAGAATGGTTTCATTGTAATGGGTGACCTACCTAGATAAAAAACATGGAGAATTGGTCGCGTTGTAATGGGTGACCTACCCAGAAAAATATTGGTAAGGGCTCAAAGGCGCACTCAAAAGGAGGTAGGGTTAGAAAATGCACTACCTGAGAAGTGAGGGCTCAAAGGCACACTCAAAATGAGGTAGGGTTAGAAATGCACTACCCTAGATGTGAAGGCTCAAAGGCGCACTTAGAATGAGGTAGGGTTAGAAAACGCACTACCTGAGAAGTTAGGGCTTAAAGGCGCACTCAAAATGAGGTAGGGTTAGAAAACGCACTACCTGAGAAATGGTGGCTCAAAGGCGCACACAAAAAAAAGTGAGGGCTCAAAGGCGCATTCGAAATAAGGTATGGTTAGAAAACGCACTACCCAAAAGATAATGATGAAACACTGATCTGAAAATGTTGAAAGCAATGCATTATGGTCGATATGCATGTATACTTACCTGAGAAATATAGGTCCCCATTTCTTCATGGTGTATTTCTTTTCTCAAAAGTTGGAGTGTTGGTAGTGAACTTCGATGGCTTTTTCGCTCTTGCTTACTCGAGTCAGCTTTTGTGATTTTGACATCTAGGAAAGACTTGATATCATCATACTTCTTTGTCCTCCACCCCTTTATCTCAAGGGTTTTCAATTTTGCCCAATAGTTTCTTAGAAAAGGAATCATGGAGCCAACTCTACCAAATGTTTTTTTTTTATTATCCCCTAGCTTGACCATGCCCCCAAGTATTCAAATCAGGTTTGGGGATAAGGCTCTGTGAAGGAAGGTTTAACAAAGAGTTGTTTTCATGCAGAAATTTTTAGAATTTCAAAGCTATTCTAGACACAGAAATCATTTTGACGTCAATTCAAAGTTAACTCATTCGGAAGAAATTCAAGTGCTTCCTATGGAGAGGTTATCAGAAGTGATGAAAACTTTTTATTTTGGCTTTTGGTGAAAAATATGAAGTGACATTTGGTTGGTCAAAAAAGGTTTAAATTTCAATTTGAGAGTTACAGAGAACCGATTTTCAAAGCATTTGTTTTATTTGCATGAATAATGATTTGGTTTGCATGAGAAAGCACTGCCTACCGATTCAGATTGCTTGCCTTTGATCAGAAAGGGCTTGATTAGGCATATAATGTAGGCTTGGGCTCTTGGTTATGAAGAAAATGATATTTGTAGGCTCAAAAAGTGTTTAAGGGATTTCAAAACTAAGGATCACTTGTGCTTGTTTCTTGACCTTTTATCATTTGAATGTCTTTCGAAAATTGTCTATTGTGCCCCCTAGTGATGGGCCTGGGCTTTTTCCTCTTTGCTTTTGTTTTCTTCATATGGTTTTGAGCATCATCATATTGTTTTGTTGTTTTTTTTTTATTATTTGCTCAAAACTTTCGGATCCTTTGGATTTTTCTTCATGCCCCCTAGCTTTGTTTGGGCACCTTTGATAATTGAGAATTTCCTTTTATGCCCCCTAGTATTGCTTAGGCATTTTCGATCATTGAGGTTTTCTCTATGTCATCGCACTTGCCCCTAGTGTGGGGTGTGATCCTAGCCAAGGTTATTTATCTCAAGAAAAGCATTAGGCTCAAAAGAGGACTGCAAATGATACATTTTAGCCTCGTGAAAAGATTATCGAAGATTGCCTTTCTTCATTTCAAACTCATGCATTTAGGATCGATAAGTCTTGCTTTCATGCGAGTATGCAATGTAATTTCTCATTATTCATTCAAATAAAACTCAGTTTTTAGAGTCACTTCACGGGTTCTTTTTGTTTTTGTTTTTGTTTTGTTTTTTATATATTTTTTTAGGTTTGCTAGGTGTATGATTACCTTTCTAAGGAATCACCTGAATTTCCAGAACTCGTTTGCTTTGGACAAACATCAACATGATTTCTGTTTTTGTACTAAACTTTGAATTCCCAAAAATCCTCTTGTGCGATCATGCATAGTTTTGGAAGGGAAAACATACCCAAAGATTCTTGGTGTAATGGTTTCATGCTTAACGGTTATGCTCAATGTGTTATTTGCATGAAACAACAACAAAAATGAAGGTATGTTATAAGCACATGATATTATTAACAATAAAGGCTCATTTGACAAGGAAAGGGTTGTGGAATTTTAAGCCAAGTTACCAACAAAAAACTGGAACAGGTTGAAACAAAAATCAAGAAGTTTTGCAGGCATGATCAAACAGAGGTTTTTTTTTTTTTTGCAGAACAAGAATAGGCTCCATTATGCACCGGTGGTGCAATTCCCCTTCAATCAGCCTTCCCACCAAAGCTTTTGTAGAAATACATGATTGTGTCGAGGCTCTTGACCATGTTTGCTCCTAATTTCTTCAGGCTGAGTCGTTGTTGGGTTTTGAACAAAGATGATAGGTCGATTGGAAGGAACTTCCCTAGAGTTATTTTTCAATATTTGCTCGAATAAGCTATAGGTGAGTCAAACTTGTCTTCAGAAACTCCAACTCTTCTTAAAAATGGACCTTTCGGCGAACACACTCTTCATCTTTCGTGCTTTTTGCTCAAAGTCAGGTGTTGTAGACTCGTAGTGGACCTACTTTTCATCCCGATGCATGCATGGCAAATGTATGAACATGTAATTTATATGATAAACTCGCCCTTTAAGGGGTGACAATATGGTCGTAACTCTTGTATGATAGAACAAGAATCGTGATTTTTGCCCCAACTCTACAATGAAAATTTTCTGAGTGACGGCCATTGTGTCACCCACAAGTCTTGAGTTCAAGATGCTTCAAGAAGGGTTTGCCCTTATGCAAATAACGATAGCACATACAACCTAAGGATAGATTCTATTCATTGTGTGAACATGGGTAGGTTTTCTATCTGGTCTCAAAAGGGTCTCATATCTGCCCAGTGATGTTCTTCGTAAAGACAGTATGGGGGCGTTGCAAGGAATAGTTAAGGCACGTATATCCACCATTACCAAGCAGGCACTCAGATATGAGTTGGGTGTTTCATGCATCTGAACCCTGACCAATAGTCTTAGGGCAGATCGCTAGTTCCCCAACTAGCCTAGAATCTTGTGTGTGCTTTCAAAATTAAAACAAGTGATGCATGAAACAATTCTATAAAATGCATGAAACAAAAACATTAAAAAGACAAAATTGCAAAAACTTAAACACATCAAATACACAAAGCTTAGTCCAATAATGTCAGAAATAATACCTTCCCCAGTGGAATCGTCATTCTGTCGCACGTCGGAAAATCCGCGTTGCATCGGCTAGTGATTTTTTCTCGTTATGTGTTTGCTTGCTTTGGTTCGTTGGGAGTCGCCACCTAGCAATTGATTGAGGGCTACTAGGAAACCTGATGTACTGGTCTTGTCAGAGATTCACGAGTAAGGGACTGGTTGTGGTTAGGGAAGGTATTAGCACCCCTAACGCACCCTACCTGAGGTAAGCTGCTTCACGAATTTGATGTATTTAAGAAGTTTTAATAATAGTCTTTTCATCGGATATTAGAAATACAACTTACGTATAAGTTAATAATTCTTGACCGTGATCCAATCAAAATATTAAATTCTTCTTTAATCCTTGCAATTTTATCATAAAAAAATATATATAAAAAATAAAACAAATACAAACACACACCTTCACTTTCACTATATTTTTTTGCTTTCTTTTCTTTTCCTTTCTTTTCTTTTCTTTTACATCCATAATACAAAATCCAAATTCAAAACAATTAAACAGAAATTACATTAAAATTACAATAACAGCCCCAAAATAATCTGGAATTTACAAGAACACCTTATGCACCACCGAAACAGTGTTGGGAATATCTTCTGGGCCTCTGAACAATGGTGGTGCGTCTGCTCCATGCGCCACAGCGAAAACATATTGGGAACAGGGGGGTCTGCCTCTGCCTCTTCTCCCCTTCCTTTCCCTGTCGACGGTGGATCTTTCAGTCACCTGCAAAGTATAGAAATCACAACCAGTCGATTTTATTTTTTTTTCTTCCTGTTTCAGATCTGCTCCTCTTTCTCTTCTTCTCCGTTGCGGATCAGCTTTTCTCTGCAGATCTTCCTGTTTTGATTGTTTTCCTATGCATATTTCCTATGATTGTTTATCTTAATTGCTAGAGCGGACTCTAAGTTATTATTGTGAACAATCTATTGCTAAGTTTGATATCAAAACCGGAGTTGTGGTATATAAATTTGTGAAGCAACTAAGCTTGATAATTGTAGCGGAACTACGTTATTAAACTTAGGGAGAACATTCAATCATAGCAACACAAATTGACAACTTGGTTGTTAAGATTAATGAATTTATCTGGATCTTAAGGCTGCCATTGGATTAAATCATTAGTGCGGACACTGTGATTGTTTGTTGGTTAGGGTTAGTTATACGGCGGATCCGTTAATTAACCAATATTAAGAAAAGATAAAATTCATAATATAAACTGGAGTTTCGTTTCAAGGATCGGTTCTAATTTCCGTTGGTGGATGTGTGCTTGCAACCAAGATTTGTTTTCTTGATATATTTCAGTTTCAATTGATTTTGTTTGCTAGTTTAATTTCTGCCATAGTTTAAATCATTGCAAATCAATCCCCCCCAATTACATAACGTACAACATAAAAATCTGACTTCAAACTTCTTCGTGGGATCGACCCCTTGCTTGTTCTATACTATCTTGTGTGTTTTAAGCTAGGGTAATTAATTTGTGCGACCGCGACATCGCAACAAATTTTGGCGCCGTTGCCGGGGAAGTAATTTTAGTTGATTCTTGTGCTTGTACTGTTATTTTTAGTTGTTGTGATTGTTATTTACATTTCTGCAAAAAAAAAAAAAAGAGAAACAGAATTTTTGCTTGCGGAGTTACTGTTCACTTGACGCAGCGGTACTGTTGAAGACAGAATTGTTTGTGGAATTAGGTTTCTAACCTTATTTTTTTGAAGTGAAACAACGTTCTGAACAAGACTAGTGGTATACCACTAGCCCCACCCCATCGAGGCCAAATTCTGCTGTTTTCTAAGGTTTTTAGGCAGTTTTAGTTTTCTAGCGTAGGATTTTCATATAATTTGCATTATTAATTTTTTTTTATTATTATTATTATCGCTTGTGTGGTTGCTTTCTTTTGAATTTTCTTAGCGATTGATGCCAGTAACCCGTTCTACTAATCAGAGTCTAGTGCAGGTTGATCTTGAAATAGAAAGCACTTTACGCAGGTTAAGAAAGGAAGTTCACCTCAACACCATGGCGGTTGCACGACAACAAACACTCAAGGAGCTTGCTGCTCCTAACGTGGAGAATCAACCATTGTGCATAAACATTGACAATAATGTAAACTTTGAGCTCAAATCTGGTTTTATACATTTGTTACCAACATTCAATGGTCTTGCAGGAGAAGATCCTCATACTCATCTCAAGGAGTTCCATATGGTTTGTGTTGGCATGAAACCGAATGGGGTTGATGAAGAACAAGTTAAGTTGAAAGCTTTCCCTTTCTCTTTAAAAGGGGCAGCAAAGGCATGGCTTTTCTCTATTCTCCCAGGGTCTATTGGAACTTGGAATGCCATGAAGAAGATTTTCCTTGAGAAGTATTTCCCAGCATCTCGAGTTGCCAACATAAGGAAAGAAATATGTGGGATTCGGCAATCTCATAGAGAGACTCTCTCCGAGTATTGGGAAAGATTTGAGCAACTATGCATTCAATGCCCTCATCATCAAATACCCGATCAGCTGCTCATTCAAAATTTCTATGAAGGATTGATGCCTACTGACCGTAGTATCATTGATGCAGCAAGTGGAGGCGCATTGGTGGATAGGACACCCGAGGCTGCACGCCAATTGATCTCAAACATGGCAGCCAACTCAAAACAATTTGGCACTCGTGGAGACTTCTCCAACAAACGAGTAAATGAGGTAAGTATTTCTAACCTTGAAAATAAAGTTAATGATCTTACTTCTCTTGTGCGTTCTTTGGCTTGTGGAAATGTGCAGCAGGTGAAAGTTTGTAGCATATGCTCCTCACAAGGACATGCTTCGGATATGTGCCCAACAATGCAAGAAGATTACATTGAACAAGCTCATGCAGTTGATGGAGCATTTAATGGACAACCTCAGCGTAAGTATGATCCTTTTTCCCACACGTACAATCCTGGATGGAGAGATCATCCTAACCTACGGTATGGGAACCAACCTCAACAAGGCAATCAAGGCCGACAGTTCCATCCCAATGGATTTCAGCCCCAACAGAATTATCAAGCAAGACAACCCACTCCATTCACAAACTCCAATGTTATGGGGTCGTCATCCAATGATGATCTTCGTGAGATGATGAAAACTTTGGCTTCTAATACTGTTACCTTGCAACAAAATGTCATGTCTTTTCAACAGGAAACAAGGTCAAGTATTCACAACTTGGAAAAGCAAATGGGGCAAGTAGCTTCAAGTGTAGGGAAATTGGAAGCACAAATGAATGGAAAATTGCCCTCCCAAGCATTGAATCCAAAAGAGAATGTTAGTGCGATCATGCTGCGAAGTGGGAAAGAACTTGAAGAGAAAAGGTCAAAACAAATTGAGATGAAGGAAGAAGAAGAGATAGAAACTGAATTGAGTACAAAGAAGGAACATCATCCTCCTCCTCCACAAACTGAAACAAAGACCAACACTCCAAAGGTAACTCCTCACTCAATGAATTCTAGTTTTAAAACAATTCCACCCTTTCCTGTGAGTTCTTCTAGGTCCAAGAAAGAAGACAAAGAAAAAGAGATTTTAGAAGTTTTCAAGAAAGTGGAAATGAACATTCCTTTGCTTGATGCTATCAAGCAAATTCCCAAGTATGCAAAATTCTTGAAGGAGTTGTGTACTACCAAGAGAGCTTTCAAACTGAAAGGTCATGAAACGGTAAGTATGGGTGAAGTTGTATCTGCCGTTGTTCAAAAGAATCTGCCTTTGAAACAAAAAGACCCAGGTGCGTTTACTATCCCATGTGTTATTGGTAATGCTAGTTTTAAAAGAGCTTTATGCGATTTAGGTGCATCCATTAGTGTTATGCCTAAACATGTTTATGATTCTCTTAGTCTAGAGCCTTTGAATAAAACTAGTATTATAATACAACTTGCGGATCGTAGTTTTGTTTACCCACTTGGTGTGATAGAAGATGTCCTAGTCAAGATTGATAGTTTGGTTATTCCATGTGACTTTTATATTCTTGATATGGAACATGATTCTTGTGATTCATCAACCAGCACTCCTATATTGTTTGGGAGACCATTCTTGAAAACTGCCAATACAAAGATTGATTGTGGTAAGGATACTTTGTCTATGGAAGTAGGAGATGAAAAAATGGAATTCAATTTTCATGATGCAATGAAATATCCTTATAGCAATGTTTATTCTATCACATGCTGTGACCAAATTGATAAGTGTGTGCAGCAAGTTTGTGATTTTGATTGCGAAGACGGATTAAGCATAGCTTTAAGCTATGGCTATGATTTCACCAAGATAGCAGAAATGGAGAGGCACGTGTGTGTTCCCCAAAATGTGCACGAATCAGTATTGGCCTTACAAGCTTTACAAACCGTTCCCCATGGTAATGTCTTTGTTGATTTAGTACTCTCACATAAAAAGCTATTGCCATCTATTTTACAGGCCCCCGAGTTAGAATTAAAACCTTTGCCCGATAATTTGAAGTATGTATTCATTGGTGACAACAATACACTTCCTGTTATCATAGCAAAAGGTTTGACAAGTATGCAAGAGGAAAAACTTGTGAAGTTGTTGTGTGATCACAAGACGGCCATTGGATGGACTTTAGCCGACATCAAGGGCATTAGTCCCTCAATGTGTATGCATCACATACTATTGGAGGACAATGCAAAACCAACAAGGGAAATGCAAAGGAGGTTAAACCCGCCTATGATGGAGGTAGTGAAAGCTGAAATTTTGAAACTGTTAGATGCAGGTGTCATTTACCCCATCACGGACAGTAAATGGGTAGCGCCAATCCATGTGGTGCCCAAGAAGACCGGAATCACGTTGGTGAAAAATAAAAATGATGAACTCATTCCTGCTCGCATCTCGAGTGGATGGAGAATGTGTGTTGATTACAGAAAGCTAAATCTTGCTACACGCAAAGATCATTTCCCATTACCATTCATGGACCAAATGCTTGAACGCTTGGCAGGTAAGTCTTTTTATTGCTTTCTTGATGGATATAGTGGATACAATCAGATTGTTATTAATCCTGAGGATCAAGAAAAGACTACATTTACATGTCCATTTGGTACATATGCATATAGGAGAATGCCTTTTGGTCTCTGTAATGCTCCCGCAACTTTTCAAAGATGCATGATGAGTATTTTTTCTGACTATGTTGAAAGAATAATCGAGGTTTTTATGGATGATTTCACGGTGTATGGTGATTCTTTTGATAAATGTCTAGAAAATTTATCTTTGATCTTGAAAAGGTGCATTGAAACTAACCTTGTCTTGAACTATGAAAAGTGTTATTTTATGGTAGAACAAGGAATAGTTCTTGGGCATGTTGTGTCTTCACGTGGATTGGAGGTTGATAAAGCTAAGATAGATGTTATTTCATCATTGCCTTACCCCTCATGCGTGAGGGAAGTTCGTTCTTTTCTAGGCCATGCAGGTTTCTATCGACGCTTTATCAAAGATTTCTCGAAGATTACAGCACCCTTGTGCAAACTATTAGCCAAAGAAGTGGATTTTGTGTTTGATCAAGCATGTAAAGATGCCCATGATGAGCTTAAGAGACGTGTCACATCTGCCCCTATCATTCAACCACCAAATTGGGATGAACCTTTTGAGATAATGTGTGATGCGAGTGACTATGCGGTAGGAGCTGTGCTTGGGCAAAGAATTGGGAAGAATTTGCATGTTATCGCCTATGCTTCTCGCATGTTGGATGGAGCACAATGCAATTACCATACAACTGAAAAGGAACTTTTTGCAATGGTGTTTGCTCTTGAAAAATTCAGGTCATATCTACTTGGTACAAAAGTCATTGTTTTTACTGACCATGCAGCTCTCAGGTATCTTTTGAAGAAGAAGGAGTCCAAACCAAGACTGATTAGGTGGATCTTGCTCTTACAAGAATTCGATCTTGAGATCAAAGATAAAAAAGGTGCTGAAAACCATGTGGCTGATCACTTGAGCCGACTGAGGATCGAGGATATACAGATCGAAACAATAAGAGAGACATTCCCCGATGAGCAGTTGTATATGTTGCATTCCTCTACAAGACCATGGTATGCTGATTTGGTAAACTATTTAGTCACCAACGAATTCCCTCCAGGTTTGTCTAAACCCCAAAAAGATAAGTTACGAGCTGATGCTAAATATTATTTTTGGGACGATCCTTACCTTTGGAAATTTTGTGCGGATCAAATAGTTAGGAGGTGTGTACCACAAGATGAATTTCATTCCATTCTCACTTTTTGTCATTCTCATTCTTGTGGTGGGCATTTTGGAGCAAAAAGAACAGCCCACAAGGTACTTGAAAGTGGTTTCTATTGGCCTTCTATTTTTAAAGATGCATATCACTTTTGCAAATCATGTGAAAAATGCCAAAGAACAGGTAATATCACTCATAAGAATCAAATGCCTTTAACGAATATTCTTGTAAGTGAAATTTTTGATGTTTGGGGTATTGACTTTATGGGTCCATTTCCTTCTTCTTTTGGAAATCTTTATATTCTTCTTGCTGTTGATTATGTGTCCAAATGGATTGAGGCGAAAGCCACACGAACTAACGATGCTAAGGTTGTTTTAGATTTTGTCCGGACTCACATATTTGATAGGTTTGGCATCCCTAAAGCTATCATTAGTGATTGTGGCACTCATTTCTGCAATCGTTCCATGGAAGCATTGCTACGCAAATATCATGTGACTCATCGAACTTCCACAGCATATCATCCTCAAACAAATGGCCAAGCTGAAATTTCAAATCGAGAAATCAAGTCCATTTTGGAAAAAACAGTGCAACCTAACCGGCGATATTGGAGTCTACGTCTTGGAGATGCACTTTGGGCTTATCGGACTGCTTATAAATCACCTATAGGAATGTCACCTTATAGAATGATTTATGGGAAAGCATGTCATCTACCGGTGGAGCTTGAACACAAAGCTTTACGAGAATGCAAGGATTTACAAAGAAAAGACTAAGAGTCTCCATGACCGAATGATTACAAGAAAGGAGTTTCATGTTGGAGACAAAGTCCTTCTTTATCATTCGCGTTTGAAACTTTTTCCTGGAAAGTTATGCTCTCGTTGGATTGGACCATTTGTTGTTTCTAATGTTTTTCCTTATGGTGCAGTTGAAATTACAAGTTTAGAAACTAACAACATACTCAAAGTCAATGGGCATCGTTTGAAACCTTTCTATGAAGGTTGGACGGCAGAACTCACCGCTTCTGTAGAGTTAGCTGAACCAATCTATGAAGAATGAGCATGCAACATGTCAAGCCAATGACATAAAACAAAAGCGCTTACTGGGAGGCAACCCAGCACAAAAAGAAAAAAAAATCAGATTTGCTTTCTTTTTCCTTATCTTTTATTTTTCGTATTTTACTTTATCTTTGTCATTCTCTTATGTTCCTTTGCTTTTATTTCAACATTGAGGACAATGTTGTGTTTTAAGTGTGGGGGTATTGAGAGAATTTTGGTTTTCTTATTTTAATTTTCTTTGTTGTTCTTAAAAAAAAAAAAAAAAAATTGATCTTTTTAACTCCCATTGGTTTTTGAGAATATCAGTATTATGTATGAGAATTAATTGAGATAGATGAAGATATATATCAAATGAAGGAGTATGCATGAAAATTTTAAGGTTTAATTGGTTTAGGGATTGACTTTGAGAATATGCCATGTTGACTTTATAGTGTTATACCAATGCAAGCTTTTGAGCCTTCAACATTATATTCTTTGAGTGTGCATTCTTTTAATGATATGTATCTCTAGAACTTGCTTCATATCTTATTGAGATTATATCCCAATACAAATATACATGAAGATGATAAAGGCATTAGGAATTTTAACCCCTTAAGCCAAAAAGCCAACCTAAAGCATATTATCCTTAGTGAGCCCATTTTGAGCTTGTTTATCTTTTCTTTGCTTTATCCATGTATAAGCCTTAACTTTATATATGTTTTTCTTTTCCCCTGGCCAAGGATTAGTAGAGCATATACTTGTAATATCTCATGGAATTATGGTTGGAAATTATGTGAAAAGAAAGAAGAAATGATGCTTGATCAAAAGATGGGCAAAGTTGCGAAAAAGAAAAAAAAAAGAGAAGAATTTAAAAAAAAAATCAATAAAAAAATAAAATAAAATTCCTTAATGTTCTTGAGGTTTTATGTTGAAAGAGCTTGAAATCAAAAGGAGTTAAGCATTGGTGCTTAAAGATGAAAAATTTATGTGCTTTGATGGAATATCTTGTTTGAAGTATCATTTTTCAAAATGCTCTACTTTCTTTGGTTTGAACCTTTCCTTTTACTTTCTTTTACCTCACCTTAACCTCAGCCCCATTACAACCGGAAAATAAGACCTTTTGATTCATGTAGTAATTGTAATAAGTTGCTAATGGAGAGGAGATTGAAAAGCAAGCTTATGGTAGAACATACTCTTTGATTGAATTTGAGAGATTTAAACACATAAACCCTAAACACATGAGTGTTAGAGTGTATATCAATGAGAGGACCTATCACTTTGGCATGGCATAGATTTCATTTAAATCCCAACGATTGATTGAGTTTTGAAGTTTGCATGTAAATAAATTCATGAGAATTATACTATTTATCCTTCATGATTGTATTCTTGTTTATAATGCTTGTACTCTTGGACATTGATGGGAGATTAAGAGATTGATCATAGTTATTTTCAATTTAATTTTATTTATCCTTTCTCGAGGACGAGCAAGAGCTAAGTGTGGGGGTATTTGATGTAACCATATTATTCGATAGTTTCACCCGCATTTAACTAGTGTTTTGCATATGTTATTTATATAAAATGCCTTGATATTCTTTGTTTATGTTTTGAAGGCACTTTTGGATGAAAGATACAAAAAGGAGTAAATTGGAGGTAATTGGCAGATTTGACGTTCAGTCGATATTTTGTGCAGAGCGTGAGTTCCAGAGATCGAAATGAAGTGATTCCAGTGGCATTAAAAAGCTAACATCCATACCTTTCTGGAAATGTAATGCAAGAAAAATAAAAAGAGAAAGATCATGGAAATCACATCCTTCAAAGTCGAATCTCGCAGTCTGCCAATGTTGACCTTTGCCCATTCAAAATTCAATATCTGGCGCTTCCGAAGTCCAATTGATGCAAACTCAATTTTTTTGGATTCCTTACTCAAAGCTCTATAAACGCTCCAAATATCAGCCAAAAACGATGTCATATGAGGGAGATATGATTTTTCAAAGATGACAGCTGAATTCTGCCAGCAAGCAGGTTGCGTGAAGAAACGAATCCAAATTTCATCTAGAAGCATCCAAACCGACCAGCAATTTAGCTCCTCTAGTAAATATTCTAGAAGGTCAAGGAAGGCAGCCACCAACCTCAAGTCAGCCAGCAGCCAGCCACCAACCTCAAGTCAGCCAGCCGCCAGCCGCCTTCACACTACCACCATCTATTGATGTTCACACTTGAACTTTGATTTTCTTACTTACAATTTGTGTATAAATAGAGGGTGAGTAGAAGGAGGTAGAAGCAAGAAGAAGGGAGGAAACACAAACTCTCCTCTCTACAAATCAGAAATTATGTATTCTTTCATCTTTAGGAGTAGTTGTTCAATAGATATGCAAGGCTAAGCTCGTTTTCTTGGTTGCAAGGACACAACAAACCTTCGGATTTCAAGAACCGTGAGATTTATTCTTCCTTTTATTTTCAGTTTATGTTATGAATGAGTATGATTGTTTTCCTATGCATATTTCCTATGATTGTTTATCTTAATTGCTAGAGCGGACTCTAAGTTATTATTGTGAACAATCTATTGCTAAGTTTGATATCAAAACCGGAGTTGTGGTATATAAACTTGTGAAGCAACTAAGCTTGATAATTGTAGCGGAACTACGTTATTAAACTTAGGGAGAACATTCAATCATAGCAACACAAATTGACAACTTGGTTGTTAAGATTAATGAATTTATCTGGATCTTAAGGCTGCCATTGGATTAAATCATTAGTGCGGACACTGTGATTGTTTGTTGGTTAGGGTTAGTTATACGGCGGATCCGTTAATTAACCAATATTAAGAAAAGATAAAATTCATAATATAAACTGGAGTTTCGTTTCAAGGATCGGTTCTAATTTCCGTTGGTGGATGTGTGCTTGCAACCAAGGTTTGTTTTCTTGATATATTTCAGTTTCAATTGATTTTGTTTGCTAGTTTAATTTCAGCCATAGTTTAAATCATTGCAAATCAATCCCCCCCAATTACATAACGTACAACATAAAAATCTGACTTCAAACTTCTTCGTGGGATCGACCCCTTGCTTGTTCTATACTATCTTGTGTGTTTTAAGCTAGGGTAATTAATTTGTGCGACCGCGACATCGCAACAATGACATTCTGCTTACAGGCAGCAACTCTGCCATGCTTCATCACCTAGTCCAGTTACTAAGTTCTGAATTCAAGCTTCGTGACTTAGGTGATGTTCACTACTTTCTCGGTATTGAAGTTCAGTCTACAGGTATGGGTCTGATGTTGCGTCAACACAAATATATTCTTGACATCCTCACTCAGGCTGGTATGACTACTTGCAAACCCGTTGATACTTCAGTTTCTCCTTCTAAACTCGCTATACAGCCGGATCATCTATTTTCTGATCCCACACAATTTCGTCAAATTATGGGTGCTCTTCAGTATCTTACATTCACTCGTCCAGATATCTACTTTGCTATTAACAAAGTCTGTCAGTACATGCATGCTCCTACAGATTCCCATTGGGTTGCTATTAAACGCATACTCCGGTACCTCAAAGGAACGGCATCCTGTGGTTTTCATATCACTCGAGGTACCTCTTTTGCTCTTCATGGTTTTACAGATGCCGATTGGGCTGGGAGTATTGATGATTGCAAGTCTACGGGTGGCTATCTTGTTTTCTTTGGTCAGACACCGATTTCATGGAAATTCGGCAAGCAACGTACAGTTGCCCGCTCCTCCACTGAGGCTGAGTATAAAGCCTTAGCAGATGGTACTACTGAGGTCATCTGGCTTTAATATTTGTTAACAGATCTATAGGTTCCCTTTGTCTCTGCTCCTACTATTTGGTGTGATAATCTTGGTGTGACTTATCTCTCAGCAAATCCTATCTTTCATGCTCGTACTAAGCATGTTGAGGTAGATTATCATTTTGTCCGTGACCAGGTTGCGAAGAAGGAAATTCACATTCGCTTTATCTCCTCTCGAGATCAACTTGCTGATGTTTTCACCAAACCACTTTCCGCTGCGTCCTTTACTACTTTCAGGTTCAAGCTTCAGGTCGATCCTCCATCCTCAGCTTGAGGGGGCATATTATAGAATGTATAGCATGTATATCTCTGAATAGGAAATTAATGTAGGATTATTCCAATGTTATAATCCCTACGGTTACTGCTGTATTCTGCCCTACATATATAAATAGGAAAGGTTGGCTAAGGCCAACCCAAGTCATTCTGTTATTCTCAACTCTGAGAAAGAAGATAGAGTAGCGTAAAATATGAGATTGGAATTACCACAACTGCCTTTAAAATTATATAAAGATATATAGATGAAGTGCTTCAACAATAAATCATCAGTGCGATAAATTAAAAGATGAGCAGTTAGTCAGTTAACCATTACTATCTACTCGGTACAGCTTCATCAACTTCGAGATGACGGACACTACTGCTTCAGAACATCACCTATAAATTGTCAGGCAAGATTACTCACCCTCGACACCTCAAAATTTTGAAACTAATAATCTTAAGTCGTTATTAAGGGTGATCTTTTCCTTATAGCTTTTGCATTATGGGTTCTGGCTTCCTAATTTGCATGTGCCTACGACCCCAGCCCTCTTCAAGATTTCTGTGCAGCAATATATGACACCAAGTTTGCTGGTATACGTGGAAAAAACTTCACACATATATTAGCTTTGGACAGCTAGGTTGAGGGGCCTGACTGATGACTATCTAAAAAATAAATAAGTCTTTTATGGAACATGAAATTCTTTGGTGTTTAAGTCATTATGTGTATGTAATGGGAAAAATATAAAGGAAGAGTAAATAAAATAAAGGTTAGGGAGTGTGTATGTGGCCTAGAAGTTGTATGGCTAACCTGGTTTGGCCTGGCTTTAATGGCCTTTCGCTAGCTTTCATGGCATTTGTTTGATTTTAGGTAGGACTTGTCTTGCTAGTAAGTATTGATCTCTAGCTTGTAGGCCTGTTTTAGCTTTGGTTTTCTTATCTGGTGACTGGGAGTTCTATAAACCCAAGCCTTAGGAATTTCTTCATGGATATGAGATTATATCATTACTGAAAAAATTTGTGTTGGTTTTGGTTTGGCTAGCCATGGTGGCTCGTGATTGATGTGTATGTCATGGCTGTTGTATCATGCCTGCTATTTAGTGAAAAACATTGGTGATGGTCTTTCATTAGGATAAAAAATGTTACCTGCTCTGCAAAGAAATAGTATAGAGAAAGTTGTGTTTATATAAAAAAAAATTGTGTGCATGAGAAATTTGTGTGAGCGGGATCCAAAAAAAGGCATAAAAAAACAAGTTGGACAAGATTAGATAGATCAGGTCAACACTAGGTCTAGGGTGGTTTTTTGAGTAAAAATTCTAGCCAAAAGCTAGCCTAAACTGCTGAAAAAACAAAAGGAAAAACTTCCTTTTATTTTTTTACCATCATTACTCTCTAAATCTTTTAAACATACATGTTTCAAAGACTTTAACCAACAAAAATGGAGGAAAATACTTATTGCATGAATATTATCTATTTTTGGTCATGCTTGCATAAAAATATTATCATGGTTAGGGCTTTTTTGTTAACGTTTCTATATGAAATTTCTTCAAATAAATTTTTATCAATATTTTTTAATTAAACAGAGAAAAATTTAATTGTATTACTTGTGAAGTTAAACACTATAGTAACAAGAAATAAGTGTAAAAGTAATATGGTCTATATATGTGTTTCAAGAACATATTTTAGATGAAAATGTTTCATGAATAGTTACAAAGATTTAAAAAAGATCCTAATTGTTTTTAGAGAAAGTGGTTATTAAGACTTGAAGAAGGATCTTTGATTTTGTTTTTTGAAATTAATGGTCATGGAGCCCTGGAAAAAGGATCTTTGGTTCTTTTGCAAACAAGTAGTCATGGAAACCAATAGAATTTTAATGGAGACATATATGGAGGCCTCACGGGGACATGGAGATTTTCATGGAAATATGGAGAAAAATTATTGTTTTTTATTTGAAAAATTCAAAAAGAGTTGAGATATAATTTCTAAAATTTAGCTTATCTCAGATAGCACATCATAAGGATTTTTTTCATGTTTGTTCAGTTGCATCTTCTTCTTAAGAAATTATTAAGGTATTCTTTGTAGATTAATCTTTTTTTCTCTTTTTTTAGTACATGACACTCTTATATGTCGTGCTATGATCATGGTCAAGAGATAGAACTTATTAAGATTTTTTTATGTTTGATACACTTTTTATCACCGTCGAGCAACAGAGATTTTGCTAGTGTTGGAGGGCACCCTTCATGTTGGTTTTGTCACGTCAAATCCAGATAATCATCTTATCACGAAAGTCTTGAGCCCAGGAGATGTTTTCGTGTTTCCAACTGGCCTTAGTTCATTTTCAATTCCATGTTGCAAAGACTAATGCAGTTGCTATTGCTGCTTTGAGTAGCCAAAATCCTGCCGTCATCACCATTGCAAATGCAGTCTTTGGGTCTAATCCACTATCAACCCTGATGTTCTCACCAAGGCGTTCCAATTGGGAAAGAATGTAGTGAGTACTCTCCAAAAACATCTCGGAGGAAACAAGTAGGGACACGTGCATGTAGGGGATTCCTCTTGGTGATGTACTGATATTTACTCATAGGAGGCTAAGCACACTGACACAATATTTAACGTGGTTCGGCAAACCGCCTACATCCACGGGAGAAGCCATTTGATTATATAGGGAGAGAACAAGATTTACAACAATAGAGGAGGAGGAATCATCCCCTCTTTGGCAACTCTCAACCTCACTCTATTTCTCTCTTCTCAGTGCTGCAATGGCAGCTACTGCTGGCTGCCCTTGGCAGCCCACTCTCTCCTATATTTCTCACATCTTTGGCTCTACTTTCCTCTCACTTTGCTCTCTCATTTTGCTCTCTAATGTATGCCTCTATTTATAGGCATTCATGGTAGCTTCTCTTGCACTTTTGTCAATAATTGTGGTTACCAAACTTACCAAACTTTGACATTAGTCAATGGTTGGTGGCTACCACCAACAAGCCACCATTGTAGCCTCCTTCTTTGACAATAGCAGCCATTTTCTTTGACAATGGCAACCATATAATTGGCAATATTCCAACAATCACCCCCTTTGCCATTTATGTGGGCAATTGTCCTCATGCTTCTTCAGCACATGCTTGCGTCTTGCAGCTCTTCCAAGCTTACCATTCCAAGAGCGTCTTTGGCCAAGTTTACAGGTACTCGCCAAACCTTTCAATCACCAGAGTTACCCAAGCACCCCTTTGCTCACTCCAAAGGATCACTTCAACCAGATGGTTTGTCACATCTCATATGAAGAGTGTTAACGCTTATCTCTGGGACATAACATTCCCCTTCGAGTGTATCAACCATGCTCGGTCCGGAATGATTTATCAAGCCTCACACCAAGGCTTACAACACCCCCTCAAACGGATATTCCCAAGTGCGACAGTCATTATCTGAGTTTCTTTAATGTGATCACAAGCTCACCACTCTTCTAAGAGTCTACTCATCCAGGAGTTGCGTCTGCCCTCTGTTCCTCTTTAGGAACCACGCCTTACTTCTCCATGAGTCTTCCACTCTTAATCTCAAGAGTCCAGGTAGCTATCCACCTTTATTTATGGGGACAGCCCATTAAGGTTGATCCACATCTGTCTTCATACTCTGAGTATCACAATGCCATCACCGAGCTCACCACCTTGACAAGAGTTAACTTGTTCCCGGAACCTGCGCATGCCCTCTGCTCCTTCATAGCAGTCGCGTCTTAATGCTCCACAAGTCACACACTTATTGTCCAAGGCAAATGTCTTCTAGCTCATTGATCTTTAGCATGGGGGCAATATCCATGAAAGTTAATCCTGCATTTGTCTTCATACTCATCATAGCCACTTCATTGGCTATACACTTGTCCACTCATATCTAGCCATCACATTGGCTCTAGGGCGTTCTGAACTAGGGCTCTTATCATAGCCCTCACACCTTCTCCTGAGGTGTCTCCACTCGTTGTCATACAACGGTCTGAAATGGGGCTCCTATCACGGCCCTCACACCTTTTATCTAAGGTGTCTCCGCTCGTCGTCATGCGGCGGTCTGAATCTGGACTCATACCATGGTCCTCACACCTTCCGTCTGAGGTGTCTCCGATTGTCATCATGAGATGGTCTAAACATGGACTCACATCATGGTCCTCACACCTTCTGTATGAGGTGTCTTCGCCTGTCGTCATGAGACGGCCTGAACATGGACTCATATCATGGTCCCCACACCTTCTGTTTGAGGTGTCTCTGCCTGTCTTCATGAGACGGTCTGATCTTGGACTCATACCATGGTCCTCACACCTTCTACTGAGGTATCTCCACCTGTTGTCATGAGATGGCCTGAACATGGACTCATATCATGGTCCCCACACCTTCTGTCTGAGGTGTCTCCGCCTGTCTTCATGAGACGGTCACATCCTCCTTCATCGGGGATGTCTCCAGTAGCTCCAAGATTCTCTACCACCATGTGGACTTGGGAGAGATCACTACCACTGACTACATAGAAAGAGAAAGTTGCGGTATACTCCTCGCAATCCTCCACCTCGATTTCTATGTTTGGAGCTTTTATGCCTTTCTGCTTGACAGCTCCACCTACACCAACTCTCTTTAGTGCCTTCGCCTTTCATTATAGGCGGTCGCCTTTTTATCACAGGCGTTTGCACCCCCTCAATTAGGTGCTTCTACAATAGCTCATCTTTCCATCCTTGCATGCATTGGAAAGGTCCTCGCTTGTTGCCTTTATCAAGAGCACAAGAGACTTCTTGTTGTACAACTTTTTCTCACAGTCTCTGCTCTGAGCTTCATCTGGGAACTCTTCTTCTCCTTGCACCTATCATCTCATTCTTCTCCTTGGACCTATCATCTCATTACAGTACCTCGTTGGATCCTCCGGGTACTCTTGCACAATCTCCGTGTGCTCTCGTGCAATTTCGGTTCTCCAGATTTCTCTCTATTCTTTGCTTTTATGTTTGACAGCATCTCATCCTGTCACAATATTTATCCAAGTCAAAATAGGATGCCAATCTTTATCCCCTTGCTGTATTTCTCTTCAATTATCAGGGTCTTCATCAATTCTCCCTTCGAGAAATTACAGTCACCGAATCTAACTTCTTTGGAGAAATCACCACTCCATCAGATCCTTGAACATACAGAACCCAATTGTTCCCCTTATGCCGTCATCCTGCTAGTCTTCACCAGTTTCATTACAAACTGTTACATATACAAAAATAGTACTGTGTGAATGATCCTTCAACTAAGCAAGTTCCCAGGAAAGATTTGGAGGGGTCACACTGGTCCCGCTTAAAACCCAATCTCCTAGACAGAACTTCTTAGAACGTATCTATCCACCATACTGTCTTTTTGTATATACAACCATTTGCTAGCTTTGTTGCAGCTTTTCTTTACAAGTGATCTGGGGTATCTCGGTTTTATACCTGATTTCTCAACATTTGGTGAGACTACCAATGCTTAGATTCGTCCACATAATCGGGTGCCTAGAGTGTCCCAATTTTGCCTTCCATCAAGGCAATAAATTTTCCCATTTAACGGTTCAGCACATGTAATTGGGCAAACATGTGCACCTTCTTCTTCTTCATCTCTATCGACATCAATCCAGACCCTCAGATGCCTCCTGATCGGGCAATCTCTCTTTAATAATTCACCACTGCCATTTTTGGTCTCGAATCTCAACGATCAGACCATACCATTGCATCCGGAATGATCAAATTAGCTGGAAACATGTCTTGAATCGTCCAAATCTCACTTCAGACGGCTAAGATTTGATCAAAACAATTCTGGCCTAATCAACGGCTCAGATTCAATCTCAAATCCGGTTGCACATAGAATCTGCTGCACAGAATCCTATCCCTCGGCTCGCGGCTCGGCTCGTGGCTGATGACATGGCATGTGGGTCCCACTATGCTGACATGTATGTTGACTGGTCAATTGCATGCTACTGTTCATGTCTGCTGTTCATGGTACCGTCACTGTTCATGTCTACTGTTCACATGGGTCGGGTCAGCTGATATTCGGGTCAGGTCAACTCATCCGGGTGAAGAAGACGCGTGGGGCGCGTCTGAGCGCGTGGGCAGACGCCTTGCTGGAGAGTGATGGAGAGTGCAGCCATGTCCGACGTCCGATTTTGACGCGGTTTTCACCAGTGGCTTCATCTCTTCCTCCTCTACACAGTGGGATGGTCAAAACACCATTTGGACAACTTTCATTTTTGAGCAAAAAATCAAACACCACTTAAACCATATGCTCTGATACCAATTGTAGGGGATTCCTCTCGGTGATGTACTGATATTTACTCATAGGAGGCTAAGCACACTAACACAATATTTAACGTGGTTCGGCAAACCGCCTACATCCACGGGAGAAGCCATTTGATTATATAGGGAGAGAACAAGATTTACAACAATAGAGGAGGAGGAATCATCCCCTCTTTGGCAACTCTCAACCTCACTCTATTTCTCTCTTCTCAGTGCTGCAATGGCAGCTACTGCTGGCTGCCCTTGGCAGCCCACTCTCTCCTATATTTCTCACATCTTTGGCTCTACTTTCCTCTCACTTTGCTCTCTCATTTTGCTCTCTAATGTATGCCTCTATTTATAGGCATTCATGGTAGCTTCTCTTGCACTTTTGTCAATAATTGTGGTTACCAAACTTACCAAACTTTGACATTAGTCAATGGTTGGTGGCTACCACCAACAAGCCACCATTGTAGCCTCCTTCTTTGACAATAGCAGCCATTTTCTTTAACAATGGCAACCATATAATTGGCAATATTCCAACAGTGCAGGACTTCCATAAACTGGCAGCTTGATTTGATTATGCCTGGCAATGTTTCCTCATTATGTCATATATACCCCTAACACATAATCTGGTTTCTCATGTGCTTTTCTGTGCTGATTCTCTTTTCCAAACTTTGATTGCACTCTGAAGGTTAAGAAGCACATGTAAACACCAGAAATGCTTGTACACAGGCCATACAACATATGTATATACATAGAGTAACGCACACCAAATTAAGTTTCGTATCCAAATGCGATGTGCAAAGGAGATGCTCCAGCTAAAAACCCACACCTTGAAACTTTTCTTTCCTTTTTATTCCACTGTCCTGAAGGTAAGCAAGTCATTTACTGCTAGCTTAAAGGAATTATTTGGGGCAATAACCATACAATCAAGGGGATGACAAAGGCACAATACAAGATCACTAACCTTTGTATATGTATTTAATATGTTGCTGTTGCTGTTTTCTATCCCAGTCCTTTCACACAATGATCTAACAAGAATGGGATGCCAGAAGAAATATGAGGAAGAATGCGGTAAATTCTAGTCTTGACCGTAAAAATAGTTTCCTGATACGCCTCAGTTTTCCTAGGTGTAGTTTTTCTTATGCGCCTCAGTTTTCCTAGGTATGGTTGGAAGAGCAACATGAAGCTATCTGCTCCTCGTTTCTGCATAGTCCAACAGTTTAAGACTTAAACCACAAAACTAAGACATTTTACATTGGAGCATATGCATCACATTTCGAAGCAGACATCAAATCAACTCCGCTGATATGCAATGAAGCTACAATTTGAAAATAGATACTTTTGTTATATTCCACCATACATCATTAAAGAAAGGCAGAAAAGTCCACATACAACTAAAACCTAAAGATTTTTACTTCTGTAGTCCAGCTTCAGGTGTGAGCCTCGTGGTTATTTGGACAAAAGATATTCATCAAAAAAGACAGGTTGCAAAAAATATGTAGTGTTCATTAAAATTTTCAGTGCTGGCAACTTGGAAGTTGAAAAGACATGGTGCGATCAATATTTGTTTGGAGTGATATTAAGATATTATTTCAGTTGACCTCAGCCTTCAATTATGTTATTTTAAAAACATGATTGGGTACAGATGCCCAAAACTAGGAAATGCATGGGCAATTATAAGCAACTTCTGACAAGTCACTCCGTATCAATATTTGTTATTGGAAGAGCTTTTCAAAGTATTTTTTACTTAGAAATGTTTTGAAATAATTTTTTTATATATTTTTTAAATTTTATTTTTAATATTAATATATTAAAACGATCTGAAAACATAAAAAAATTAATTTAAAATAAAAAAAATTAATTTTTTAAAAATATTTTTAAACACAAAAACAATTAGAATCTTTATTTCATTATCACATACCCGTAACAAGTGTCTTGTTTTTGTGTATTTAATGTCATTATCAACTACCAATCTTTTAACAAACCAATTTATTTTTACGTACAGCTCTAGTTTATTCTTGCTTTGTTTTTTCATCACACAACTAAAGCAAGTCAGTCCAATTAGCAAACCATTAATTAATAGCAAGTTCCAAACAATGACTTATGGAGACTATGAATAAGGCATATAAATTCAAAGATCAAGAACTGTCAATTGGCAAATTACTTGTGTAGACAATAACTTGTTTTAGATTATGGCTATGTTTGTTTGCTAGAAAGTAGTTTCTTTTTGGAAAGTGAATTCTGGAAAAATAAATTATTTTATGATGTTTGGTAGTATAATTGAAATTAAGTTGGAAAACAATTTCCAGTGTTTGGTTATGTTATGGAAATTGAGCTGGAAAATAACTTATTAATGTTTTATTTTTTCAAGTTTATTAAAATAATGAAAAACAAATCTTACAAATTAAAAAGTTGAATGTGAATGAAATTGAAAAAAAATATATAATTTCATAAATTATTCAAATAAAATAAATAATAATCAAAATAATAAAGCTCAAATCTAAAAAATAAAAAAATTGAAAGATGAAGAAATCAAAATAATAATAATTAACATTTCATAAATTATTTCAAATAAAATAAGTAACAATCAAAAGAATAAGGACCAAATTTGATAGATAAAAAATTTCAATTAAAAAAAGATAAGGGAAAAGTAAATAACAATTATAAAAATAAGAACCAAAATTAATATAAAAATTAAATTCTAAGGGATGAAATTGAAAAACAAATATTCAAAACAAAATATATATAGCAATCAAAAGTTTGAGGATCAAATTTGATATAATCAACAAATAATATGATATTTCTAAATTTTTCACAACTTCTGGAAAGTGTTTTCCGCCCAAAATAAAAAGAAAATGTTTTCCTGGAAACCAAGCCAAATTTTCATTTGACCGGAAAGTGTTTTTCATTAACCAACTTTTCTAATAGCAAACAAACACAGGAAAGTTTAGAAATTAATTTTCCGAAAACTAGTTTTCAAGAAACAAACACAGTCTAGATATATTATACTCAATTTTGAAGATTGATGCATCAACATTCGAAAGACAAGCTGTGAAATTGCTCTGTACTCGCATCTCAACACTTCATCTACTGCCTATACAATGCTAAAAGATGATGCCATGAATCAAAAATTCTGTGTACCAAAAAGGCTGAATGCAAGCCATCGATATCTAGGAAAATAATATAGATGAGAAATGTAGCACATTCATATCCCTTTGGCATATGCTTGATCAGTCATGCGAGCTATCTAGAATACCCAGACATTAGAGCATATTTCCTGTAGCTGCAAAATGATATCTGGCCATGTAATAGAAGAAAAACCTGAAATGGGAACATGCCATGAAAGCTAAGATGGTACTGCAAGGAATTGTGCGATCAGAAAACCAGTGCAGGTCTTGAAAGTTGACTGACCCTCTTCCCCTTGCTAGTTCATCTCTCATGAAATAAGTTCTTGACAGAGAACAGAACCTCAATGATGCTTCTATGACATCTACAGTCTGTTCAGAAAATACAACCAACTGTAAAACCCACATTTGCAAATGGCAATCCTTGACACATTTTTTTAACTGACTGGAGACAATTCAAGTGGAAGTATGCAAGCATTATTAACCTATTAGCATAACTAATGAATTTATCTACTGAAGATGCTGAGAATGACTGGTAATCATCACATCAAACAACAGCCTCTAGTGTGCACTACCTTTGGCCATAACAAGCCATTGAGGCGTGGAGGAAACCACCACCAACAGTCCAACAATGGCAGGACTGTTGGTGTCCCAATCCAACCAAAACACGGAGTCTCAAATTCTATCTCCAAATGAAGATCAGCGCCCGGGGAAGATAAGGATTAGCCTTGCGCGAGAAAAGCCTATAAAAGACAGAGAAGACCAGGAGAGAAGAGGAGGGGGGAGAAAAGAAAACAGAGATGCCAAAAAAAACAGAGGGAACCGGGGCTTTTTCCCATAGAGAAGAGCGAACAGAAAAAAACAGGGAACAAAGAGAGGGGCAATAGCATAGAGAACAAGGGACGAAGAAGGACCAGAAGAGGGAAGGGAGAAAACCGAGAGACAGACGACGAACATTCAACCAAAGAATATAAAAACAAGGAAAAAAGCAGAGGAGAAGGAGTACGTTGGACCAGCAACCTCAAGCTCTCCAACACCATCATCTTCACCTTCAAGCTACAGCTCCAGGTACGCCCTTCTTCCTCCTATTAATTACATTCACACTGTGCAGTGCACTCGTTAATTAGTTCGCGCGTGCCTGATGCCTGGCCCGATTACTGGTCTAAACCAGTAACCAGGCCAGGCCGGCTAGGTCTAACCCAACCCATACAGCTGGGTTAGATCCACCCTTCAAGAAAAAAATAAAAAAAAAATAAAAAAGGGGAAGAGTGGGCTGGGTTTGGGCCTCAGGCCTATCTAGCCCAAACTTCTTTTACTAAAATTGTGTTTGGAAAAACACACCCTTGTGCTTTGTTTATGTATTTTATCTCTTTTTATTTTGATATTTGGCCAAACAAGCCTAGTTTCAATATAAAAAAATTCTAAAAATATTTGGGGATCTTCGTTGATTTATTTGTGAGCTCCTCACATTTTGTCCTCGTATTTTGTTGTGTAATGTTTTTTTTATTCTTGTATAAAAAGAGCAAAAAATAAAAAGGGTAAACAAAAGAAAAAGGCATAGAAAAAATATTTCTTCTTCATTAAAAATTCAAAATTTTGCGAACTTACATCAGAGTCAGTAATATCACTTTTTTTTTAGTTTGTGCAATATTTACCAACGCCAGAATTGAAAATATTTGTAGGTACTGTTCACTAACGCTAAAGTCAGGAACATGATTGGAAAAACAAAAAAAGAAAGGAGAACAAATTCTTAGTAATTTTAGACAAAACCAGTACTGCAGTCTGCCTCAAGTAAGACGCTTAAGGGGTGATAGCATCTTCCCCTTCGTGTAACCAGTTTCATACTATAGAATCTTTGTTGACCAGTTAGGGTTTCTAATGATCATAATACTAGGTGGCAACTTCTTGAACTAGACATTTTCCTCTAAAAAACAAGATGTCAATTATCTATTTTTTTTCCAATAAGATTTATTTTTAATTATTCATCGTAATGTCTGAGTGTGACAAATATAACCGATACCAAAAACATATATTATAAGGTTTTGAGTACATCTGTGTATATAAAGTATAACCAACGCATTCCACTAATTCTTAACCGGTGTGTGTGTGTGTAAATTCCCACCCATACATGCACCTTAAAACAATCATGTCTAGAAGATAAAAGAAGCTGTAGTACTATTAACTCATTTAAGAGGTCCAACTCAAAATTAACTATAAGGACCATGATACAATATATAACACAATGATTTGATCTTTTTTTTTTTTTTTTTTTAGAAGCAACAGAGTTTATACCAAGAAATGGCAAAGGACCCTAGCAAGACAATAAAAAGCTTTAGAGATCACCCTCATGCGAGGTAAGGCACTAAAGCAACAGTTCCTGATCAATCTTCATATGTTCACTTAATATCACAGCCATCAAAATTACATATATGGAAGGAGTAGAGTAAAAGAAGCACAATATCAAATCCAAGCAAGAAACTCAGTTACTCTATTAACTCCTTGTTTGGCCAGATTGTCAACCATATGATTTGCTTCCCTTAAAACATGACAATAAGATACAGAACCCAAAAGAACAGCATAACGAAAGGCACAAATGAACAAGTCATGATATTTCCAGGGCATAAAATGGTGCTTCGTCATCCCGTTAACAACATAGGCGAAATCAGACTCAATAATGAAATTCCTTCCCAAAAATGTATTCTTTGAAGAGGATAATTCTAGGGCTTTGATTACAGCGAGTATTTCAGCCTCGTTTGACTTCTTAATTCCTATAAAGACTGGAAAAAAAATCCCATCACTATGCCATTATGATCACGTAATACACCTCCAATTCCAGCAGGTCCAAGTTTGCCCTTAGAAGATCCATCAACATTCCATTTTAGAGTATACAAATCAGGAGAATTTCATAAGGTGAGAACCCTTAAACATATGATATTATCCCAACAAACTAAGCCTTCAGCAGAGATTAATAGATCGAGTGCACAATAAGGAAAATATGAGAAAATAGCTTTGATCCATGCACACAGTCTAGTCAATATTAAGAGAAAAGCAGTATCATAATCAGGTAACCTCTTATTGAAGGCTAATTCATTACGCATCAGCTAAATAGACCATGAAATTGCAAAGAAAAGGATGAATCATACATTTCTTTGAAATCTCCCAAGAACAAGATGTTCCCGTTGTTGAAACATGTCAGACAAATTTCCTGGGCAGGACTAAGATAGACTCCACCAATCAATAAACCTAGCCCAAATATGCAAAGTATTAGGACAATGAATGAGAACATGGTCTACAGATTCTTCTAAGACCAAGCAAAAAGGACAGCTAGCATCAAGAATTCCCCTGCAAATTAACCAAAACTCCTCTAGTATTGATCTTACCAAGAATCGTCATCCAACAAAACATATCTATCTTAAGAGGAACTAGTCCCGTCTATATCCTACTAAAGGAATTACATACATTAGACTCTGTTGAAATAGATGACATACCACGCATAGATTTGACAGAATACTCCCGATTAGATTTAGGTTTTCAAATCAGCTTATCAGCAACTTCACAATGTAGAACCACACCACAGAGGACAGCACTTGTTGAAAAGATCCTTAAAACACCTCACCTCTCTACCTCTAATAGCCCTCTTCCATCTGAAATTCCATACCCATATTTACCACAAATGACTTCTGATCCACAGAGAGACTGTAGAGCTAGGAAATTAAACTGCCAAACAAGAGTCTCCAAGCTAAACATCATGCCAAAAACTAGTATCTCTACCATTCCCAATCAAAATACAAACCTCCCTTTTGACAATATTCTGGAGTTTTTCATCATTGAAACAAACATTAATAATATTAGACCATGAACTTCTAGAAAGGTTAATGAGAGGGGATGGAAAACTAAGAGAAGCTTCCAAATTATGTATATTGCAAATAACATTCTTCCATGAACCTGAACCTAATGATCCAAATCTCCACAACCATTTGAAGAGTAGGGCATTATTTTTATCCCCTTGAGTCCATGATTGGCAACGTAGGAACAGTGTTAAAAGAAACTCCATCTACGCTAAGTCTCATAACGGACATAACAAAAGAATAAATTATTTAAAAATACACAGCATTTCATAATTTTTCAAAATATTATGTTATTCAAAACTAATAAACCAAATAATTATTCAAAACTTCTCATCACTAATTAAAATAAAAACAATAATTCATAATACTCATAACATTGTCAAAATCCAAGCTTAATTAAAACATGGTAATATTGGAGCGTCTAAGACATCGAATCAAAACTAAAAAGAAAGCCTCGTGAAACAACTACGACATACCGACCAAAACTGAAAAAGCAGAAACACTCAACAAAGTCCACCTGTTAACAAAAACTAAAAACTCGAAATAATATTAAAAATAAAGGGTGAGTTCAACTAATAAAAAGGTTAACTTAAGTTGGATTTGGGCTGACTTTATTATGGAATGTGTTAAATTAGGAAATATTGGATTATTAATGTATTGACTTCTCGTGTGTAGCATGCTACACCGTAACACATGTATTGCCCTAATAATATAAATAGCAAAGGTGGCTATCTCATTAGGTTAAGCCTCTCAATTATCATAAACCTTGTTTCAACTTAGTATTAGAGCCAAATTTATCTTCACAGATTTATTCTTCAAACGGCAGCCCCTCTACTGCTTCTCTGCAACAAAATCATCTCCTCTGTTTGTTGTCTATTGCTACCTCTCCATCAGCTAATTATTCTTCAAACGGCAGCCCCTTTAATTATTTTCTATTACTACTGCAACGCTGCTTCTCTGCTTCAGGAATCAGCGTGTTATTGCTGATTTCTATTTCTACTACTGTTTCTGCTCCAAACTGCAACGTTGATTCTGCAACGTTGTTTCTGCTATTGCTTCTCTGCATCAACGTTGATTTTGCTCCAACGTTGATTATGTTACTACTGCTTCTCTGCAACGTTGAATTTGATTACTGTTTCTGTTGTAATCTGTTGTTAGCTTCTGTTTTTCTACTCATCTTCTGCAATATGGATCCTTCAGTTTTTGCTGCAGCTGGCACCACTGGCAGTCCTTCTTCTCCCAACACCAATGTCAGTGCTTCTTCTCCAAACATCAATGCAGTGATGCTTCCCTCTGCTGCCACAACAGTTGTTATTCCCCTCTCAAATACACAGCAGGTCATCAACCTCAAACTCACCAATTCCAATTATCTATCTTGGCGTATGCAGATGAAGCCATATATGATTGGCCAAGGGGTGTTCTCGTTTGTCGATGGCTCGTATTCTTGCCCTTCTCCACTTGATCTGTCCAGTCACTCTACTGCCGCCACTACCAACATTAATTCTGGTCCTTCCCAAGCTTTTCTCATATGGAAACAACAAGATCAGCTCATACTTAGTGCTTTACTCTCATCCCTCTCCATTGATTTTCTTCACCTTGTGGTGTATTGCCCAACTTCGGCAAGTGTTTGGAGCACCCTAGAAAGTGCCCTTGCCTCTCCATCCAACTCTAGGATTATGCAATTACATGGCTCTCTCCAGGATCTTCGTCAAGGTGATGATATTGTCACTCTCTACCTGTAGAAAGCTAAAGGCTTATTTGATGAATTAGCTGCAGTAGGCAGACCTATCTCCCTCACAGACTTCAATCTCTATGTTTTTCGGGGCCTTCGAGGTGAATTTCAAGATTTGGTCACTAGTCTGTCGACCAAAGCTGAGCCTCTTGCGTACTCTGAGCTCCATAGTCAGTTGTCTACACATGAATTTTTACACAGGAGCTCTCTTCAATCCATTCCAACTACTGCACCGTTGCTACCCACACCCTCACAACCTCCCTCTGCATATGCTGCACTGCGTGCCTTCACTGGGTACCTTCACTAGATTTAATGGTAGTGGCTCCTCTTCTCATCGGGGCAGAGGAAGAAGAGGAGGTTGGAGAGGTAACTCTCGCAGCAATTATAACCAATACCATAGCCAGCCTTACCGTGGAAACAGTGGGAGCTCCTCCTGGCAAAACACCAGGAGCTATGGCAGCAACTGGCAGTAGTAAAAACAAGGCAGGCAACACCAGTGGCCTCGGCAGATTAGATGCCAACTTTGCAGCAACATCAGACACTCTGCACAACAATGCTCTCAGCTTGTGCATCATGGGAATCAAGCCTCGGCCAACCTCTCCTTTCGTGATGCTTCAGCAGCAAATCCTATCACTTGGTTCCCCGATACAGGTGTGAATCAACATGTTACTCCAGACATTGCCGGTATGACACATGCAGACGCTTATCTTGGTAATGATCAATTATATGTTTGTGATGGTAAGGGACTTATTATATTAAATACAGCTCATAAAATTTTGCATACTCCAAAACGAACCTTTACTCTGTCTAATATTCTACATGTTCCAAAAATTAAGAAAAGACTCTTATATGTTCAACAATTTTATAGTGACAATTGTGTCTTCTTTGAGTGTCACTCTTCTTTTTTCTATGTCAAGGATCCATAACCAGGCAGTTCTTCTTTCTGATCAGGCTATACTTCATCTCATCTAGGGTATCGTTGTCTTGACTTATCATCTAAGCGTCTCTACATCTCCCGTCATGTTCGATTTAATGAACATGTGTTTCCGTTTCTCGAGTCTGCCCATCTCCCTCCACCCACTAGCCATACCCATCCGCCTACCATTGTCACACACCTTCCCTCGCTCACCATCTTTCCGTCTACCACATCATCAGCCCCACCACCCACTTCCTCTAACCCCGTTGTCCCCTTATCACCATCCACCTCCATATATGTTGATCATTTTGTAGGTACAAGGTCAATAACACCGGCGCTGTCTATGTCTGCGTCTCCTCTAGCTACTGTCTCTCCAGCATGGTCATCCAGCTCTTCCTCTCCATCAAAATCATCTATCATGTCTTCACCAGGTCTAGACCTCTGTGTTGATTTGTCCAATTATAATCTTTCACAGCAACCGTCTCCTGTTCAGACCCCTGCTCCTCCAGCACAGCGACAACACCCCATGGTGTTGTGTCCCATACATAACAGGACTGCCAACATCACTTCAGTCGCTACTTCTTCCTCACATCCTCCAGCTTCACAGGTAATGTCTCCCTCCACTCTCGAACCTCTTACTTTTAAGGAGGTCGATCAGTTTATGTGCCGGCATACTGCCATGAAGTCTAAAATTGCATCTTTACATGCCCATGGTACTTGGTCCTTGGTACCTTTAGATCCCTCCATGAATGTGGTTGGCTGCCGATGGGTGTGTAAAATAAAGTGTTGAGCTGATGGTGCTATTGACCGCTATAAGGCCCGCTTGGTTGCGCACGGGTTCACTCAACAGGAAGGCATTGATTACTCAGAAACCTTCAGTCCTGTTATTAAACCGACTACTATTCGGTTAGTTCTCAATATTGTCGTGTCCAAATGATGGCAAATTCGACAACTTGATGTCCACAATGCCTTCATCAATGGTTCAATTCAAGAGGTTGTTTACATGGCACAACCCATGGGTTTTGTAAACTCTACTCTGCCAAATCATGTTTGTCTTCTTCACAGGTCTCTGTATGGTCTAAAACAAGCCCCTCGAGCTTGGTACACATGCTTGAGTAACTTCCTTTAGACTATTGGTTTTCGGGCTTCCAAGGTTGATACCTCTCTCTTTGTTCTGACGAGGAATCATGATATTTGCTATCTGCTTGTCTATGTTGATGACATTCTGCTTACGGGTAACAACTCTGCCTTAATTCGTCGCCTTATTACCTTACTGAGTTCAGAATTTAAGCTCCGCGACTTGGGTAATGCTCATTATTTTTTGGAGTTGAGGTCACTCCTGCTAGTGTGGGACTCATGTTGAGTCAACATAAGTATGTTCTTGATATTCTTTGTCGTGCGAGTATGTCATCCTGTAAACTTGTCAATACACCAACCTCTGTTTCCAAGCTTGATTTGTCGTCTACTGTGTTATTCTCGAATCCCACTCGCTTTCGCCAAATTGTTGGTGCTCTTGTAGATCCAATACCAAGCCCCCATGTTTTTTTGTAAGAACAACTGAGGCCCATTTAACATTACATGGTTTCTTTCCACCTCCTCACCAAACCAGAGAAAAGATCTAATCATTCTTTCAATAGTTGCAGCAACACTAGCTAGCTGGAATAGGTAACATGGAAAGATAATAAATTGGCAGATTGTTCAACACCAATTTAATCAAGCAAACCCTTCCACTAATAAATAGATGACGCCCTTTCCAATTAGCTAATAATCTAAATTTTATTTTGCTAATAATAGGCTACAAAACACCAATAAGCAAGGCTAAATACTTGAAAGACAACCCCTCCTTCCGACAGATAAGGCTATTTGCAGTATGAGTAGAGCTTCTTGAACTCCCAACTTCCATGGAAAAAACAGAAATGGATCCTCAATTCCAACACCAACGATAAATCTTTATGAAAGCTTACCTTTAAACCTGAGATAAATTCAAAGCATCTTATAATTCTTTTAATGTGTTGAAGAGAAGAGAAATTATCGGGACTGAAAATAAGAGTGTCATCGGCATACTGAAAATGAGAGATATTAGTTATGTCTTGCCCAAAATTGATGCCTTTAATGAGTCTCGGGTCACAATAAATCTGATCATTACAATGTTTTTTTTTTTAGCTTATTTTATCTTTTACTTTTACTTTTAATCATAGGCATTGATATCAAAATATATGGAGTTCAATTCCTCTAGTTTCAATATATAATCCTATTTATTGATAAAAAAAAAATTCTAATATATATTGTTAGTTCTCACTACCTATATACAGTATCATTAGTGTATACAATAGCACTTACTATTTTGTTTGAAGATTTTTCATTTTTTATCAAATATCTTTTGTAATCCATCTAGGCTAACTTTACTTAATTCATTACTTATTTTAAATTTTTAGTAGTATTATATTTCTTTCAGAATTTTAAAAATTAATGATAACTATATTTATAAATTTATAAAGGTTCGGAGTATCCAAGTTCCCTTCAACTATAATTATTTATTTTCATTTAATCTCTCTTAAATGTCTAAAATCATATGTAAGCTCTAGATGTTGATACTCTTATGCTTCTAAAATTTTCATTTATAAAGTTATGTTCACTACCAGAAAATTGATAAATACAAACAAAAATATCGAGAGAATATTTTCGTCGGTAAATTTCAAACGGATTTTAGCTTCGGAAATATTCTCTCGGTATATACCAAGAGAATTATAATGGGAAAAAAAATTAAAACAAAGCAAAAAAAAAAAACAATGACGTATCATTTATACCAACGGAATAAAGTCCATCAGTAAAATCCATTGATAAAATTGTTGGTAAGCTGTGAATATTATTCATCATGTCAATTACAAAAAGAATCACAAATGAAAAATTCAGTCAGTATTTTTCATTGAGTTCTAGAACTATTCACTTTCCAATTGCACTGTTAATTACTGTTCTTTACAGACAAAATCACTAACAGATTGAAAAGCCATTGGTATTATTTGGCAATTTTCTGAAAAATTTTGATTAAATTAAATATTACAGACGGAATCACCGACGGATTGCAAAGTCGTCAATGATATTTGGCGGTTTTTGGAAAATTTTGATTAAATTGAAAATTTAAATTAAATATTACAAACAAAATCATCTATGAAATAATTAAAAATATTAATATTTAATTATTTATCGGTAAGACACCCTAATAAAAAGCCTAGAATCCTTAATTTCACAACAGACGGGGCTCCTTTCTTCTTCTTCTTCTTCTTCTTCTTGTTCCCCATATTTAAAAAATATCAATATCCATTTCTTTCTCTTCTCTTCTCGCCTCAACTCCTTCTCTTCTCCTCCATGCTCAGGTATGTATTCTTCTCCTTTCTTCTTTTTTTTATCAGTTTTTTTAATTAATATACTTTACGAATTTGATTTTTTTTTTCTCTTCTTAGCTTCACTTACAACCATATTAAGGTAAGATTTTTCTTTTTTGTTCTTTTTTCATGGTTTTTTCACTATATTTGTTTTTTTATTTTATTTTTAATTATTTTTGTTCTTAATAATTGTATGAATATTGTTATAGGATTTTTTTTTCATATGAGATCAATTTTTAGTTGATTTATTTATAGGATTTTTAAATTTTTAGCAATCGCAACTTCATTTTTTTCATATGAATTTTTTTTAGTTGAATTTATTTTTTGTGTTATTTATTTGTTGCAAATTTGTTTGAGATGAATTTCTTCTTCTTTTTTCCAAGCTTTTCAAGTATTATAGAGTGCTGATTTATATTAATTTAATTATTTTATAGTTTTGTAAAATGATTTTTTTAAAAAATATTTTTAAATAATTACCGATAGAATTACATACGATATTTTTCAGAGGAAAATACCAACAGAATAAAGCGGATAATTGTTTTTTTTTGCGCGCTTTTTCCGTCAGTAAATCCATCGGTAATAATATTTTTTTTATTACCAACGAACTTACCGGCGGATAAAAAATTATTGACAAAAGATTCACAGACGAAGCATTTCCATCGGTGATTTTATTGGTAACTTAATTACCAACGGAATGATAGTACAAATACTGATGAAAAATTCCATCGGTAAATATAAAGATGTGGTAGTGGTTGTCTTTCAATTTAAGTTTTTTTAAACTATCAATTGCGTTAGGTTTACCACTACCTATAGGAATATTGTGCGTTATATGATCAAAACCAGATGATATACAAAGGATATTATACTCATTAATGTTGGCTAATGCAACTTCATTTGTTGGACAATACATACTTGCTTTTCCAATTTGATCAACTAAGGATTCGATTATACAATTTTATAATTAAGGGGTCAAAAAGTGGTTAGGCATTTTCTGTGCTGTTATTATGGCTTTTTCCCAGGTATAATTGGTCATAGAAAATAGGAAAAAAGTACATCTAAATTTGTAACAAGACATCTTGCGTACCCAAGAGTCTAATGATGCAAGCATAAGAAGATAGAATATTCGAAGGCTGACAAATGCATGTAGTGGTTGAAGGAAGATTCATATCGCAGAAATTAAAAAACAGATAACAGTATTTGGAAGACTTTTTAATGCAAGATCGGTTCACTGAGTCCAGACTATAAATAGACTCCTTTCAAATGCAAGAAATCTCACCCCCTCAACTCAAGCAATAACAGCTAAAAGAGTGTTAAGTTATAGAGCTTCACTACAATGAGAAGTGTTCATTTCCTACTAGCTTTTGTTCTCTTGACTTTGGCATCCTCAATTGCCTCTGCCTTTGACCCCAGTCCCCTTCAGGACTTCTGTGTAGCCATCGATGATCCCAAGGCTGCTGGTAATGCATTCTTCTTACATCTTTCATTTACATTTCATAAAAAGCTGCAGCCTCTTACGGCTTGTTATTAGCTATACATTAAAATTGTTCCCTTGTTTGCTCATGCGCATGCATGAATTGACCAGCATTTGTTTTGTGCAGTGTTTGTAAATGGGAAATTCTGTAAGGACCCGAAGATGGCGACAGCAAATGATTTCTCCTTTTCAGGACTCAACATTCCCAGAGACACGGGGAACCGAGTTGGATCAAATGTTACTCTCTTAAATGTAGATCAAATACCAGGGCTTAACACGCTGGGCATATCTTTGGCTCGCCTTGACTATGCACCAGATGGTGGATTAAACCCGCCCCATACTCACCCTCGTGGCACAGAGATTCTAGTAGTCGTCGAAGGCATACTCTATGTTGGATTTGTCACATCAAACCCAGATAATCGTTTCATCAGCAAAGTCTTGCACCCTGGAGATGTTTTTGTGTTTCCATTTGGCCTCATTCACTTCCAACTCAATATTGCCAAAACCCCTGCAGTTGCCTTTGCTGGATTAAGCAGCCAAAATCCTGGAACTATTACAATAGCAAATGCAGTGTTCGGGTCCGATCCTCTCATCAGTCCTGATGTTCTTGCCAAGGCCTTCCATTTGGACATCAAGATAGTGAACTATCTTCAGAAACTGTTTGGAGGAAACAGTGAGTGATTAAGACGCGTAACAAGGACTAGTAGCCTGATTTTACAATGTCTGGCAACCTTCTTTGTTATGTTATAATACTAAACTACAATAAAATGGTTTCCTATAAATCTCAATGTGTTGCTGTCTTATCTTGGATGACTTGTATAATGTTTAAGTTCGTTAATTAGCCCTCTCTATGTTTCAAGTCTAAACATACACACAATTACTTCTTGGGTCTATGAAGGGACCAAATTTCAACAGGGCTTCTACAGCTTTTTTACTATAAATTCTTGAATATCAGGAAACATCCTCGCATCCTTTGTCATAACCACAATTCATAAAATTTTGTGTCTTTGATGTCCAATCCCTGCAATTAAATGCAACAATTGGTTTTGGACAGAAGTGGAGTATCCTTGTTGCTTAACTATGGAAGAGCAATAGCTTCAAAAATAACAATCACAATCAAAACTATCAAGTAAGTGTTTGCGAGTGTGGTAATAGTTGTTTTTTAAACTGTTTTTTATTTTAAAAATATTTAAAAAAATATATATATTTTTATATCAATATATCAAAATGATCCAAAAACATCAAAAGCAATAAATTTCAAACAAAACAAAATTTAAAATATTATGAAATATGATTTTAACCATAAAAACAAACACAAAGATTCAGACAGTCTAATTTCTTTTCTTCTGTCAAGCACATTTCATGCTCCAAGGGGAATAGAATGATGTAAGAGTAAGATCACAAGTTCTTCCAAGAGTATATGACGTCATTGACAAAGAAGAATGGTTTTATGATGCTCATATTACACTCCAATACAGTAAAAGCTCTTAAGGTTAAAAACTGCACTGCCAACTAATAGTTTGTGCTTGATTTTACTACTAAAGAGAATGAAGTTGGCTAGATTCGAACTTCTAATCTCTTCGTCTTTAAGTTTTTATATGTGAATTATATCGATTTTAAAATTTTAAACTTGTAAGTGAAGTTTGACTAATAATTTTATTTTCAACAATTTCAATCAGAAATTAGAATCCGATGGAGGGAAGGATATGAGAAAAATATACTGTAAATACACCAGTCTTGGTATGTGAAAACTATATATGGCGACTTTTAAGACCAAAAAAGAAAGAAAAAGGTCAGTACATAGCCTATTTATTATTCTAGGGAAGACATTATGTAAAAAAGATTGTCTCTAATCTAACTACCGGAATTTGGAGGGGAAAAAAAAGAATTAGGTGGAGAAATAATTTTCTTTGTAGATGTAGGATTTTCCTGAACAATAAGGTCAACTTCACCCCCTTTAATTAAGTAGGTGTACAAGTTGAAACGATGCTCACCCCCTTTAATTATGTAGGTGTACAAGTTGAAACGATGCAGTGTGCTGGCTACTAAACTCGTCTAAGATTGGATCATAGCTTAAAGTAGATTACCAACTGAAACCACACACCAAATAAAGTAGAGAAATGTATGTTTAGCACATTCTAAACGCAGAAAACAATTTTGAAAGCATACCTAATGTGTAATCATCCATATTTTTGTGAGTCAAAAAAATGACAGAGCCAGTAAAGGAGGCCTTCAGACACAGAAGTAAGCAGGGCCCTCTATTTTAACTTCATTGGATCAGATTGTAGACAAAAGAGTAGTTGGGTTAGTTATACATATAGAAATCTTAAAAACCATGGTTTAAGACTTTCCAGCACTAATGCTGGACGAGGTGGTCAAGTTGATTGTTTACATTGAATTATCTTACACTTATTTCTCTTCGGTTCGGTGATGTGGTAGTTTCTATTTTTTAAAGTGTTTTTTAAATTGTTTTTTATTTGAAAAAACATCAAAATAATTTTATTTAGATAGTTTTAGATAGTTTTGATATATTAATATTAAAATAAAATAACAAATTCTGATAAATAACATTTTTAAAAACATCCACCATATTACCATACGCACTTGAAAAGATACGGTGGCGCAGCTTCTTATTTATCGTGAGGCCTGAGAGTTTGAGCCTCCCTCACCCAAGATCACTTTAATATTTTTTATAAGTTCTTCAACATCTTGAAGCTATGGTTTTACAAGATTTTAATTTTATTTTTGCAGCAAACTACCTAGGATTCAAGGTCATTTACTTTCATCAATTGCCAATTTTTTTAACGAAAGGGTCTAGCTAATTATGATTCTAAAAACGAAGGGATTAAAAAATAATTACTCAAACAACAATCGCTAGGAATTTATAATGGCTGTCCATAATTTGTTCAGGGATGGTTATCTATAAGTGCAAGAAGTATTGGCAAGAAGATAAGGACATGCAGATTTCAGTAATTTTTCAAGATATCTGTGGATAGGATCAATGGAGACTTTCCAGTAAATTATGTACACTATAGGAGCACTCAATCGCACCCAGTATTTTGTACATTCTTTACTCTCAGTGATGCTATCCATTTGAATTGATCCAGTTCCGTATGAACTTTCTCTCCTGAATCCGAGTGCTCTACACATCCAAATACACCAAATGTAAAGAGAATGACTCGAGAACCCATGATTTTTATTTTTATTTTATTTTCCATTTTCACTTCATCAAAATCCTCTGAAACATGCATGTTTTGAAGATTTTTACACCAAAAATAAGGGGAAATACTTACTGCATAAATATTATCTTTTTTTGGTCATGCTCGCATGAAAATGTTATCATGGCTAGGCCTTTTTTGTTTATGTTTTATATGTGAAATTTCTTCATATAAATTTTTATCAATATTTTTTAAAAAGAGAAGAATTTAATTGCGTTGGTTACGAAGTTAAGCAATATAGTAACAAGAAATGAGTGTAAAAGTAATATGGTCTATATATGTCACGACCCGATTCCCGGATCTATGACCGGTACATAAGCAAAGTTCCCCTCCAAAGTTTCATACCTATGCGAACCCAAACTTACATACAATCTTATCATTTAAACAACTCAATCAAAGTTCATCGCAGAATTAACAACAAACTAACTTTATAATATAATTTAATTGTCTTATTACAAGAATTAATATAATTCATAGTTTTGGAGCACTAACTTGACATAAAAGAAAGGTACAAATTACAACCAAAAAGCAGGTTCGGAAGATTCAACAAAAGTAACCTGCTATCAAGCTATAAGCTTGAAAAGAATAATAATCAGAGGGTGAGTTCAACAACTCAGTGAGTAGATAGTATTCAATATACACATATGAGGTAATACAACAATGAGAATATATATACAATTATGGCTCTAGGTTCTTATAGGAAGGTTTCTCAAATAGACCATAACAAGAAAATCATATGGTAAAGCTCGTCAAAAAATCAAAATGCAGTGAGCATGAGGCTCCGTACTGGTGGGATGATCAGTCCACACAGGTTGGTGACTCCCCCAACCAACTAGGGTTCAGATACGATGTACACAAAGACTAACATTACCCTGTTAGCATGGGTATTCTGACTAACATACCATAGGTTCATAATCATAATCAAACAAACATATTCATATCTCAAAGCTCAACTCATGACATCAATCAAATGAGGAGCTATCAATTCAGAAGTCAATTCAAAATATATACTGGTTTATATCAAGAATTCAGATTCAATAATTGATCATGTTTTATCATAACAAGAATAATAATCAACATATATATTATTAAGAAGCACGATCTAATTCATATTAACAAATCAAATATTTATAATATTTCTCATGCATATAAAAAATTATCCACTCATCTGACTCAAAAGCAAACAGCACTCAAAAGTTGATACCGAAGAAAATCCTACTGACGTCCCGCCGACAGAATATCAGGATTATCTGAATATAAAGGAGACATATTCAAGAACATTTAACCTATTTAATACACTTAACTAAGGGTGTATTACATAACCCTATATGTTTTGAACTAACTAGTCAATTTTCTCAAAACCCTAAAATTTTACGGTTTTCCCGAAATCCAATCCATAAGAAAAAAAAATAATAAAATTGATAATAATTCACTAAATAACCCTCAATTATTCATCAAACCAATCTACAAAAGCTAATATCACAGCTAGGGACTAATCTGGAATTTATCATATTTTTAGGGCCAAATTGTAACTTTCATCTAATTGGAGGACCAAACTAAACATATCATGAATTCATGATTATAGTGGAATTATGTCCATAATTCATCATCATTTCTGTCCAGAACCTCTAATTATGCTCCAGGGACCATTCTGGAATTTTTTTCAAATTTTTAGGGTCAAATTGTATTTTTTTGTCAAATGGAGGACCAAACTAAAATTGTCATAAATCCATGACTATACTAAAATTCTGACCATAATTAATCCTCAATTATTTCCAGAATATCTCATTATGATCCAAGGACCATTCTGTAATTTTACCAAATTTTTAGAGTCAAATGGTAATTTTTGTCAAATTGGAGGACCAAATTGAAAGTGTTAAAAATTCATAACTATACAGTAATTCTGCCCATAATTAATATTTTATTCTGTTCAAAATCTCAGAATATGCCCCATGGACCAATTTGTAATTTTTCAAAGTTTGGGGACTAAACTGTAATTTTCTCAATTTGAGGGACCAAACCGAAATTTTATCATCTTCAACCTCCAACCCAGAATTTCAACATAAAACCTACTTTTCTTTCCAGATTCCTAACTCAAATTCACCATTTAAACAAAACCATAACTCAAAATCATCATTGTTATCTATAATTTCTCAAATTCAACTTAACAATCCATTACCCACAATAATCAACCATATAATATTCAAATTAATTCATCAATAAACCCTAAACACAATCCTCAAAACCCTAACATTCATCAAAACCAAAATTTAAAGTTTAAAGAACACATTTATATATTTATACATTTATAAACCTAAATCTTACCTTTAAACTTATTTCCTCCCAATCTCTTCCTTTTTCCCTTATTTCCCCCCCTTTTCTCTTCTTCTTTTTCCTCCCTTCTCTCTCATGGTTTGCTCCTTCAATTTTCAGATCCCTCTTTCTTTCTTTTTTCTTTTTTTTTCTATTTATATTTATCAACTATTGTTCAATTACTACAATACCCCTTATTTAATTATACTTACTCTTTAAGCCTCCAAGGGCTTTATTGTCTTTGCCTATCTCTTTTAATACAAAACATCACAATATATGTGTTTTGAGAACATATTTTAGATAAAAATATTCCATGAGTAGTTACAAAGATTGAAGAGGATCCCAATCCTTTTTTGGGACAAGTGATTATGGAGATTTGAAGAAGAATCTCTGATCCTTTTTTGGAAATAAATGGTCACCGAGACCTAGAAAATGATCCTTGATTCTTTTGCAGACAAGTAGTCATGGAAACCAGTAGAATTTTAATGGATATATATGGAGACATGGAGGTTTCATGGGGACATAGAGATTTTCATGGAAACATGGAGAAAAGAGTTGAGATATAATTTTTAAGATTTAGCTTATCTCAAGCAACGCATCATAATGATTTTTTCATGTTTGTTCAGTTGCATCTCCTTGAGAAATTGTTAAGAAAAATTCAAAAAGAATTGAAATACAATTTCTAAGATTTAGCTTATCTCTAACAACGCATCATAATGATTTTTTCATATTTGTTCAGTTGCATCTTCTTAAGAAATTGTTAAGGAAAATTCAAAAAGAGTTAAGATACAATTTCTAAGATTTAGTTTATCTAAAGCAACACATCATAATGATTTTTTTCATGTTTGTTAGTTGCATCTCCTTAAGAAATTGTTAAGGAAAATTCAAAAAGAGTTGAGATCCAATTTATTTAGCTTATCTGGCAACGCATCATAATGATTTTTTAATATTTGTTTCTTAAGAAATTGTTAAGGTATCCTTTATAGATTAATCTTTTTATCTTTTTTTTTAGTACATGGCACTATTATATGTCATGTCTATGATCATGATGTAGAGATAAAACTTGCTAGGATTTCTTATATTTGATTCATTGTTTATAGGAGATAGGTATTGCATAAAATATTTTCTTTTTTATAACAACTGACATCTCAGCACGTTGTGATGGTGAAAGATATGGTCAAGAAATATACATGTATGTGTATGTAGAGGAAAAAAATATATAGATTAAGAAAAATAAAGTGAAAGTTAGGGAGAGCATATCTAATCTAGAAGTTGAATGGCCTAGCCTAGTTTGGTCCGGCTTTCATAGCCTTTGGCCATCTTCTACAACATTAAGCTAGCTTTGGCTAGGACTTGTCTTGCTAAAAAATGCTCTCTGGCTTATAGACTTCGTTGTGCTCTGGCTTTTTTGTTTGGTGACTGAGTGTATTTATACACCAAAATCTTGGAATTTCTTCACGTAGAAAAGATTGTATAATTGGTGGAAAAATTGATATTGATATTGGACATGGGTGGCTCTTAGTTGATGTGTTATGCCATTATTATTATGGCATGCTTGCTATTGGTAAAAAAAAAATTAGTGATGGTCTGCGGTAAAAAAATGCTACCTGCACTGCATAGAAAAATTGTGCATGAAAATTTGAGTTGGTGACTCGTAAATATATATATATATATATATATATATATATATATATACAAAAAAAAAAAAAAAAAGCATAAAGGAGATGCCTATCAGAATTGGACAAACCAGGTTAAGTAACACTAGGTCTGGAATGGGTTGAAAATTCCAGTCATCTAGACTTGGTCCAAACTACTGCAAAATTCTAATCATTTAGGTCAAGCCCATACAACTAGAAAAAAATTCAAGAAAAAACTACCTTTTTTTTTTACCATCAATGTTTATTTTCAGTTTTTTCAGTGTTCATCGAATTAACAGATTGCTTTTAACAGTTTTCACAGCGTTTGTGAATGGGAAGTTCCGCAAAGACCCAAAGCTTGCCACGGCAAATGATTTCTTTTCGGGGCTCAACATTCCTAGAAACACTAGGAATCGAGTTGGATCAAATGTGACTCTTAAATGTTGATCAAATACCTGGGGCTTATCTTTGGCTCGCATAGACGACTATGCCACCAAATGGCGGCCTGAACCCTCCCCACATCCACCGTCGAGCAACAGAGATTCTGATAGTTTTGGAGGGCACCCTCCATGTTGGTTTTGTCACGTCAAATCCAGAGAATCATCTTATCACAAAAGTCTTGACCCCAGGAGATGTTTTCGTGTTTCCAACTGGCCTCGTTCATTTTCAATTCCATGTTGCATAGACTAATGCAGTTGCTATTGCTGCTTTGAGTAGCCAAAATCCTGGCGTCATCACCAATGCAAATGCTGTCGTTGGGTCTAATCCACCTATCAACCCTGATGTTCTCACTAAGGCGTTCCGATTGGGAAAGAATGTAGTGAGTACTCTCCACAAACAGCTCGGAGGAAACAAGTAGGGACACATGCAGGACTTCCATAAACTGGCAGCTTGATTTGATTATGCTTAGCAATGTTTCCTCATTATGTCATAAATACCCATAATACATAATCTGGTTTCTCATGTGCTTTTCTGTGCTGATTCTCTTTTCCAAATTTTGATTGCACTCTGAAGCACATGTAAACAACAGAAATGCTTGAACACAGGCCATACAACAGACGTGTATATATATACAGAGTAACGCACACCAAAGTTTCGTATCCAAATTCGATACGAAACTGTTGCTGTTGTTGTTGCTGTTTTCTATCCTAGTCTTTTCACACAATGATCTATCAAGAATGGGATGCCCGGAGAAATATGAAGAAGAAAGCGGTAAATTCTAGTCTTGGCCATAAAAATAGTTTCCTAATACGCCTCAGTTTTCCTAGGTATAGTTGGGAGAGCAACATGAAGCCATCTGCTCCTCGTTTCTGCATAGTCCCAACTGTTTAAGACTTGATCCACAAAACTAAGACATTTTAGATTGGAGCATAATATTTCGAAGCAGACAGCTAATCAACTCCACTGATATGCAATAAAGCTACAATTTGAAAATAGATACTTTTGTTATATTCCACCATACATCATTAAAGAAAGGCAGAAAAGTCCAGATACAACTAAAACCTGATGATTTTTACTTCTGTAGTCCAGCTTCAGGTGTGAGAGTCGCGGTTATTTCGACAAAAGATATTCATCAAAAAAAGACAAGTTCATTAAGATGTTATTTCAGTTGACCTCAGCCTCCAATTATGTTATTTTAAAAACAAGATTGGGTACAGATGCCCAAAACTAGGAAATACATTGGCAATTATAAGCAACTTTTGACAAGTCACTATATTAGTGAGATAGAAAAATAAGGTAAAGCTTTTAAAACCTAGTCTCTGGGATCACTGCAATAACAGAAATTTCCATGGATTTTGAGCCCGTTTGGTAGTCTAATAGCAACTACTTTTCAAAGTGTTTTTTGCTTGAAAATACATTGAAAGAATATTTTTTTATTTTAAAAAAAAATTAACATCAACACATGAAAACAATCTGAAAAAAAAAAAAAAAAATTAAGGCAACAAAAAATATTTAAGAAAAATAATTTTTTTTAAAAAAAATACTTTTAAAACATAAAAACAAGCAGACTCTTCATTTCATTATCACCGACCACATGGAAATCCACAAAAACTGTCTTGTTTTTGTGTAATTAATGTCATTATCAACTACCAATCTTTTAACAAACCAATTTATTTTTACGTACAGCTCTAGTTTATTCTTGCTTTGTTTTTTCATCACACAACTAAAGCAAGTCGGTCCAATTAGCAAACCATTAATTAATAGCAAGTTCCAAACATCAACTTGTGAAGACTACGAATAAGGCATATAAATTCAAAGATCAAGAACTGTCAATTGGCAAAATACTAGTGTATACAATAACTTGTTTTAGATTAGATATATCATACTCAATTTTGAAGATTGATGCATCAACATTCAAAAGACAAGCTGTGAAATTGCTCTGTACTCACATCTCAACACTTCATCTACTGCATATACAATGCTAAAAGATGATGCTATGAATCAGAAATTCTGTGTACCAAAAAGGCTGAATGCAAGCCATTGATATCTAGGAAAATAATATAGATGAGAAATGCAGCACATTCATATCCCTTTGGCATATGCTTGATCAGTCATGTGAGCTATCTAGAATACCCAGACATTAGAGCATATTTCCTGTAGCTGCAAAATGATATCTGGCCATGTAATAGAAAGAAAAACCTGAAATGGGAACATGCCATGAAAGCTAAGATGGTACTGCAAGGAATTGTGAGACCAGAAAACCAGTGCAGGTCTTGAAAGTTGACTGACCCTCTTCCCCTTGCTAGTTCATCTCTCATGAAATAAGTTCTTGACAGGGAACAGAACCTCAATGATGCTTCTATGACATCTACAATCTGTTCAGAAAATACAACCAACTGTAAATCCTACATTTGCAAATGGCAATCCTTGACACATTTTTTTAACTGACTGAAGACAATTCAAGTGGAAGTATGCAAGCATTATTAACCTATTAGCATAACTAATGAATTTATCTACTGAAGATGCTGAGAATGACTGGTAATCATCACATCAAACAACAGCCTCTATCAAACAGACACTTGTATAAGGAATTAATTACATGAGGCAGTAAAAAAAACAAAGAAAGAAATTCACAAATGCCCACGCACTGTGTTTGCTAGCAAAGAAACAGAGCATTAAAATAGAATGGAATAAAGCTTATGTGATCAGTCTCTAATTATTCTGAAGAAAAACATCTCAATTTCTATGTCTAGGGCCAAAAAGTGCATGTCAGCAGACACAAGCTTGTGAAAATTGAACTTAAATGTTGCCAATACTTGAGAATTCATAACCATAAATACTGAATTAAGAGCAGCATGATAGAAATATACCTTTTCGATACTAGCCAGCTTTTTCATATTTAAGCAGCAATCATATCAGCCTTCAGTTTGATGCTGTTAAACAATACCAATATCCATATTCAATGAAGCAATTGGTAATGTCTTGCAGCTGTCCATTCAAGCACCGCGAAGAGACACTTCCAACTGCTCTATCCTTTTAGCAAGATCATGCTTCCCACAATTCTTCAACCCATCAGTAACCATATCAAAGCACCTAGAAATTGGCACCAAACCTATCTCAGTCATCTCCACCAAATAATTCGCTGCTTCCACATGCTTCCCTCCACGTCCACACATTGTTATCATCATTGTATACACCGGCCTATTCGGAGGATGTCCCTTGACCTTCATCTCACTAAAGAAACAAAACGCATCATCAAACTGCCCTCTCCTAAACATCCCCTTAATTATTGGCGCATACAAGCTAGGAAATGGTTTATGCCCATCCTCAATCAAATTATGCAACAACCTGAAAGCCTCATCAATCCTACCCACCTTTGAAACAGCTGGAATCAAAATCTTGTAACTATTTATATCCGGACAAAACCCCAACTTACACACACTATGATACATATCAACGCAAAAATCAACTTCCCCCGCATTGCAAATCGCCTCAACCATTGAATTAAATGTATTAACATCCGGCACAAGCCCTTCCTTCATCATCCTCCTAACCATATCCTTCGCCGACTCCAAGTAGCCTGCATTCAACAACCCTTCAATCAACAAATCCCTCCCTCTCACCGGTGGATTAAACCCCTTCTTACTCATTTCCTCCAGAAACCCCTTCGCCTCTCGTAACTTCCCACTCGAACACCACCCATTTACAAGAACCCCATAAGTCCTTTTATCTGGCACCATCCCCTTTCTAATCATTCTCCTAACCAAAGCATAAGCACCATGAAACATTTTAACCTCACACAAAGCGAAAAGCAAGGAGTTATAAACACAAACATTTTGTTGACAATTCAAACTACGACTACATTTATTAAAAACCTCAACTGCTTGATCTATCAAACCATGTTTACCATACTCTTCGATGATAGAACAAACAGTGTCAGAAGAAACAGAAAATTTGTCGCCGAGGTTGTCTTTAACTTGGGCTATGAGTTTCCACATTGAGGCGTATTTCTTGTTACGTACAAGGGTTATGATGAGTTCTTCGTATTCGATGGTTGTAGGAGAGTAATAAGAGCGAGCCCAGTTAAAGAAACGGAGGGATTCGGAAGGAGAGTTAGAGCAAGCTCGAAGGACACGAAAAACGAGTTCTGAACTGATGGGAAGGTTTAGTTTGTTGAGGGTGCGTTCTGGGTAGACTTCTTTGCGGATTATGTTTGTTATGTTGTGGATTAAGGAGAAGTAGGCGTCTTTGTTGTTGGTGGTGGTGGAGGGGAGGGTTTTGAGGTGGCGGAGAAGGAGGAGTTTGGTGGCGGAGAGGTGGTGATGGAGAGGTTTAGTGGAGCGGAGAAGCATTTTTGTGTGTTTTGAGGTTCAGGTGGTAGAGTAGTGGAAGCTGAGGCTGGGGTTATGGCGTTATGCAGTCTCGGTGGCTGTTCGGGTTAAAGCATAGTTAGCACTTAGCAGTCCCGGCTTAATTTAATCTTTGATCTAATTTATTATTATTATTATTATTATTTTATAAACACTTCTATAGCATGTCAATGAACATTTATATGTTAAAAAATATAAACTCCTGGATAAAATATACATAGATAATAAGAAATCTAATATATTAAATTAATAAAAGAAAATTTATTGTGTATGGAATATAATAGCTTTGAGAATAAGTAATAAAATATTTATGTGAGAAAAATATGCTGATATATATTCAACAAAAATTCACAATAACTTAGCCTCAATTTAGAATAAATTAGTGGTGGATCTAGGAAAATTTAACCTTGAAATAAATAATTAAATCCAAAGAAAACTCTAATTAAAAGAAAAGAATTAAAATAAATGAGAAAATAGGTGCAGCATTAAATTATTAGAAAGGAAGAGTTTATTGGGCCAATGTAAGAATAAAGAAAATATTAGGGCTAATGTAAGGAAAAAGATATTATAATTGGGGTCAAAGTGAAAATAAGAGGAAAATATAGGGTTAATGTGTAAATAACAAAAAAGATAAAGGGTGAATATGCAACTAAAAAAACTATAAGGGACTAATATACAAATAAAGAATTTATAGAATATAAATAGAAGACTTGGCTTTCAAAGGAAGCCAAGTTGCAACTAGCCTAGCATGCTAGGGAGAGAGGAGGAAGCCTTGCAAATTTCTTACAATTTTTTTTGGTAAACACATAAACTAGATTTAAGGGATTTGGGAGATCAAAACCACCAAAAAAAAATTCAAGGGATGGAAGAGAGTATAAGTTATAAGCGAGAGGTTTAGAGGAAGTGAAAGGAGAAAAGAGAAACTGAAGATAACTTAATATTTCCTTACATTTGTCTCTTGATTCATCACCCATCAATGATAAGAACTTCATCCAAGTTAATTAGAGTTTTAGAGGAAGTGAAAGGATAATAGAGAAAGTGAACATAACTTAGTATTTCCGTACATTTGTCTCTTGATTCATCACCATCAATGGTAAGAACTTCATCCAAGTTATTTAGAGTTTTAGAGGAAGTAAAAGGAGAAAAGAGAAAGTGAACAAAACTTAGTATTTCCTTATATTTGTCTCTTGATTCATCACCCATCAATGGTAAGAACTTCATCCAAGTTAAATAGAGTTTTAGAGGAAGTGAAAGGATAATAGAGAAAGTGAACATAACTTAGTATTTCCTTACATTTGTCTCTTGATTCATTACCCATCAATTGTAAGAACTTCATCCAAGTTAATTAGAGTTTTAGAGGAAGTGAAATGAGAAAAGAGAAAGTGAACATAACTTAGTATTTCCTTACATTTGGCTCTTGATTCATCACTCATCAATGGTAAGAACTTCATCCAAGTTAATTAGATTGAATAAATATGTGATATAAGATGTGTGTAGTGTATGTGAAATTGAGATTATGAACCTTAATTGTATGTTTTAATGTTGTTATGGTGGAATCATGTTGTTTACAATGTGTAGTCATTGAATCATGATTTGATTAAGAAAGTTTTTATCTATGGATGGTAAATTTAATTTGTTTGATTAATGTAAGATTCATGTTTAATGGTATTAGGAAGGATATTGAAATGGAATAGGTGCCTTGAATTAAGAAGAGATGTATTAAAATACTTGGTTGGTTGTTAAAGTGATGCTAAAAATAGAACAAATTTATCATCAAACTTCCAACTATAATTTGACTTTAAAAATGATAAATTTGAAATACATATCTCATTAAAGTTGTAGGTATAGGTGTTATCTTTCAAATACAACTATTTTTGTGTAATTTGAGGCTATAAAACTCCATATATGGGCTAAAAACTAAAAGAAGGTTTATTTTGAAACTTACAGACGGTCCACATGTTACTGTCATGAAAAAAAATTATATAAAAATGAAAGATCTGGGTTCATTATCCTTCATAAAAGTTATAGCCTTATGTCTTAACTTTTTAACGAAACAAGCCACTCTTAAAACCGAGTTCTACAACTCCAGTTATGATTAAAACATGAAACAGTATTCTGAGGAGCTTAGACTGAAGTGACAAAAATAATTAATTGTCAACCTTTGCTTAGAATTCGGCACTATATAAATTATGACAAATGAAACATCATGTACATGTTTGAAACTTTAAGGATTTTTTTTTTATTTAGTGAGTTAAAATTTAGATTGGATGAGAATTGAAATGACACTGTTAGTGTTCATGGAACTTGTTGGTGATATTTGTCTTTATTGGTATGGGAGAGGTTAGAGTAACAGGACAACAACAGACATTACATCTAAAGGTCAAACACCATGTAGGTCTTTTTGTTCCTTAATCTTTTTAATTTTGTATATTAATCTTACAACTTACACTTGATAAACATTGGTAAAGATCATAAAAGTATATTGAAAAAGGGTTAATAAAAAACTAATGATTATATTGCTTTCATTATTAAATGGAAGCCAATGTTTTTTGCTTCTATTATTGAAGAGAAAACAATGATTATGTTGCTTTAATATTGAATGAAGCCAGTGTGTGTTGTTTTCTTAGAGAGAGAGAAGAAGTCATTGTTATATTGCTTTTATTATTGGATGAAAGCTAATATTTGTAGCTTTCATCATTGAACAGAAACTAATGATATATTACTTACTTTGATTGATGAATGAAAGTCATTGTTATGTTACTTTTTATCATTGGATAGAAGCCTATGTTTATAGTTTTTATTATTGAATGGAAGCCAATGATATGTTGCTTACTTCCATTGATGAATGAGAGTTGAAAGTTGTAGTTTTATATCTTATATTTCTAATGAAATAATCTTGCTCAATAAGGTATAGTTAAAGGAGGGTCAAAAACAATTTACAAAAAAAAAATAGTGGTTTTAATTAAAGAATGGATAGAAAGAAATTGTAAATGAGCAAAAGGTAAGGTCTAGAAGATATAGGCATTGCCTCACATATATGAAGGGATAATAAAAGATTTTTTTTATTCAGCTGAATCTTTAAAAAAAAATTAAGAATTAATTTAGTGTTAGGCTTCAATTTTAATTTGAAATCTTAAATTTACTTTTAAAAAAATTAAAGAATCCTCAACGAGCAAAAATCCAAGAAATTGATTTCCAAGTATTATCAACATCAAGCTAGAATACTCAAACAATTTATTTCTCATAAAAACTTCATATACAAGATCTTCCAGCTTTGTCCACAAGAGCATCTACAAATGGCTTTTTTTTAGTTATTTTTCCACGAGATCTTCAACTCCTATAACTTCTTCGAATCTATCAGATAGTGTTTAGTCGCATTTATGCAACTTCAACTCCTAGCTAGTTCAGCCTGCTTTGCCAAAATCTTCGGTATGATGCTGCATGAAGCATGTCCAGGCAACCACCAAAAGTTGAAGCATGTTGCGGTTTAAGAATATTCAATAGTTTCATCTTATTAAAAACCAACCAACCCTTTCATTATATAAAGAAAATGCATACTTTTGATGACTCAAAAATCAATTCATAGAAAATTACCCTGATTTCCTGATCGAGAAAAACTCATAATTCATAGATAGAATTGATTAGAAAAAAACACATTTTTGTGTTTGATTTTGGTTCAAAAAGAGAGAGAAGATGGTTTTTTAGTAAGAGAGAATTGTCACTCAAAAAGAGAATATTCTTCTGTCATTTATGGATTTTTTAATTTAGTATATATAAGAGTAATTTAATTATTTTGAATAATTTAATTATTCAAAATAATTATTGGTATTTCAGATTCAGTTATTTTAGTTTTAATTGCTATATTAAGAATAATAATTTAAACCTCTAACCTAAAACCGGTAAATCAATGCTAGAAATCTAAACTTTTTGATTGAGAAATGATAAGCAAGAAGGAATTTTTTTTATATAGACATGAATAAAAACTTTTATAAATTTAACTTAGATTTTAGATGAAATAAAACAACAATCAATATGTGAAATATAAAACAGTGATGAATTACATAAATTTCTCAATCGCATAAAATAATTATGTAAAGAGAAATCTTTATAAATTGGGGTGACAATAGTTATGCAACATCAATAACAAAAATAGAGTGAAATTTTAAATAAAATGATTATGATTTTTCTCGCAAAAAACATTGATTGTCGGTATAAGCCTCGTATATAATCACGGTATTTTTTTTTTTACTGAAAGTGTTGAAAAATATGAGCAAATATTTATGATGGTTATGAATGGAAGTCATCAACTGACGGATCTAAAAATCATGATGATTTAAGTAAATAAAATGGTATGCTAAATTTGGATTTTTGGTGTAAAATTACATATTATCTAATTTTACAGTATCAATCATATCTCTTAATCCGACTATTGAATCAGGATAAAATATTACAAGAAATCTTCTGACATATAAATAATATCTTAGGTTAATCGTCTGACATACTTGTTATTCTGAAAATGATTGACGACATCATCTTTCACAAAGTGAGCTCAACTCTTGAAACTCTTGCATTTGTTCAACTAAAATGGTCGAGGACCCCACCATGACAACACATCTCTTGTCTAGATTGAACCACCTAGAAAACGGTGGTTGCATGGGGTTTGTCGGAGTCAGGCAAAATTTAGGAATCTGACAGATGCTGGTTGACAAACTCGAGGGGCATATGGATGTCAATCTTGGCAAGGACATTTGAGTAGATGATGTTATAGCAAGACTGGACTGGGCAAAAATAATTGAGGTTTCTCAATTGAGAGTCATCTTCTAATTCAACTCTCTTCATTGTTCTGGAATCCATGACAGAACCTTCAATCTTTCCCCTCTTCATAGCTTGTGAATTCTTTCAGCAATCCTCACAACATTAATCTTTCCATGTTGTTGTGGTTGTTTGAGGATTGTTAAAAAACTTTCCAACAACTTGGTAATCTTGGCAGCGCCCAGAAACTTGTAGCATCGCCACTATCGTCGTGTGGAATCACACATTGTCTCTATTGGAAGAGCACCTGATGAATCTAAAACTCCTTTGTCTCCGTTTCGATTTCTTACTGACAATGTAGCAAACAAACACCTGTAAAGGAAGTTCTACTATGTTGAAGTTTCAGTCTTCTTCTGTTTTTCATATCAGCATCCTATGTTGCTGGATCGGAATGGAGTTAACAATAGAGATGGCTGGAAATAAAGTCAACACACTAGGCACAAAAAGCTAGCAGCTATTGGGTATTCTTGGAAGATATGAAGGCTTTCAATGACCATCAATACAGTTGAATAAGCAAAAGGTCATCATTAGTTGATGACTGAAGGCAGTGCTGTCGTTCTTGACTGAAAAAGAGATGTGCAACTTCAATGGGACATGGACACATAGTGTTCCCACATAAGACTGTGCAGACATTCCCTTTCTATTTCTTAAAGCTCAACGCTTGCTCAAGTAGATGTGCGTCTAGCCACTTCACCTTTGATGATCTCCACTTTCTTTTGACAATGAGCCTCGCTTTGACCCCTTTCTTTATTATCCGTCTTTTCTAGTCCAGTGTGGTAGACCTTGGATTGGGAACCTATTTTTCATCCCGGTACATGCATGGTAAATGTATGACATGTAATTTAAATGATGAACTTGCCCTCCGAGGGGTGACATATGGTCGTAACTCTTGTATGATGAAACAAGAATTTTTATTCTTCAAACTCTACAATATAAATTTCTTAAGTAATGACCATTGTATCCCCTGTAAGTCTTGAATTCAAGATACTTCAAGAAGGGTTTGCTTAGATGCAAAACAAATATTTACGGAGCATACATCCTAAAAGTATGTTCTAATCTTTTTACGTGAGACAAAGGGTAAGTTTACTACTTGGTCTCTAAAAAGGGTCTCTTGTTGTCCCAGTGATTACCCTCGTAAAGGCAATATAGGGGCTCAGCAGATAGTGGATGGCACGTGTACCTATCACTAACAGTCTAAGCACTCAATGAAGAGTTGGGATTTACACAAACTTTAACCTTGACTAAAAGTCATAAAGTAAGCTGTTAGTCCCCCACCTAACCTGAAGCTTGTGTGTGCTTTCAAAAATTAAAACATGTGATGCATGAAAGAATTCTATACAATGCATGAATAAAACATAAATAAAATAAAACAAACCACAAAAAAACTTGAACACATCAAAACACAAAGCTTAGTCTGATAAAGTTGAAAACAATACCTTTCCCCAGCAGAGTTGCCATTCTGTCGCACGTCACCAGCGCGGCGATTCGATGATTTTTCGTTCTATTACTTGATTTGGTTTTTAGGAGTCGCCACCTAGTATTTGATTGAGGGTTACTAGAAAACTCGAATATACTAGTCACTGTTAGAGATTCAAGGGTAAGGGACTAGTTGTAGCTAGAGAAGGTATTAGCACCCCTAACACATCCCTAATGCACCCTACCTAAGGTAACCTGCTTCGCGGTTTGAAGTAATTTGAAAATTTAAAATATTAATCAAATTCTTAAAGCTTGAATAAATCAGTTATTAAATCCCAAAATAAATATAGAAACATGTTCTTCTATTTTCACAGGAAATACAACATGATTTTATTTATCCTTAAAATATTTAATCATATTCAAATTAAACAATTAATTCTTTTTGTTTTTTTTATTTTATTTTATTTTTAACAATAAAAGAAAACATTCAAAAAAAAAAAACAAAACACCCACTACCACTACTTTTTTTTACTATACTCATTCTGTTACATGTTTACAGAATAACATAAGCTAATAAAACATTTCACAAAAAATTAAATACATGTTCAAACATTTAAAAATTACAAAAAGGTCCCTAAAAAGGCCAGGAACAGTAGAGGAGGCCCTCAGGAACTGTGGAGCAATGGCGACGCGTGAGCACCGTCGCAAAATCAGCCGACGGGGGGATCTGTTGTAACTTCCTCCCCTCTTCACTTTCCTTGCTGGTGGCGACCTGCAAAAACAACCACAAGCGCAACAACAATTGATTTTTCCTTCATTGTTTTCGGATTTGCTTCTCCCCCTTCTCCTTTTCATATCCGTTGCATCTCTGCAAGTTTTTTTGTTTCCTCTTCTTCTGTTTCAGGTGGCCGGTGGCATGACCAAAGACTACCGGTCTATGGGCGTTGCTGGGTTATTGCTGCCGCTGGAGGCTGTTCGACGGCTAAGGAAGGAAAGACTCGCTAGCTGAAGCGGGAGCTGTGGGTCTTAGGAGATGGGGAACAACTTTGCCCGTTCTCTGGTCGGGGAAGATGAGGCTGCTCTGTGGTGCGCAGAGGGGCAGTATTGGCCAGGCGTATGTGGCGTCAGCCGGGTGAGGGAGGTCGATGGGTGGGGAGGGTTAGTGGTGACTGGAAAAGGAAAAGGGAGGCTTGTCTTGGCTGGTTGATACAGGGGAAAGGAGAGTGGCCGAGAGAGAAGGGGGAGATGGAGGGCTCTCTCTCTCTGCATTGGTGGTTTCTGCTTTTTCTTAGTCTTGACCAGCTGGGAGAGGAGAGTGGCCGTTGCTATGAGAGCTGGTTCTAGGTTATCTGTGGCCTTAAAGGAGGAAGGCGGCAGTTCTGGTTTTTGGTTTTGGGGAGAGAACCCCGAGGAAGTAAGCTCTCGTTTTTTCAAAGGGAGGGGTGGCCGACTCTGTTTTCCAGGGTGGCGGCTGCAAGGGAAAAGGGTTTTAGGTTTTTTTTTTTTTAGGGTTCTTTTCTTGCTCTCTATTGTCCCCCCCTCCCCCCAAGAAATTTTCTCCCCGTGAATAATTTCTTCTCCCCCTTTCTCCTTTACTGTAGACTAGTTTTTATAGTCAAAGTTTTACTATATTTTCAAACTAGTCCCTCAACTTTTCTTCTTCTTTTTCTTTTCTTTTCTTTCTTTTTTGTAAATTTTGATTTTTCTTATTTTTTTTTTGTATTTTTGAAAGCAGGCAATATCAACGTCCACTCAACAAGAAAAATCAGTAATCATAAAATTTAAACGTTAAAAGTTGAACGCGTTCAAAATACATTTGAAAATTTAAATTCTTTTGAGATGGCGTTGAAAATGCTAAAAATGAAGTAAATATATCAAAAATATATTTTTTGGGTTTTTCGTTGATTTTTTGCTATTTTTGATTTTTCTAAAATTTTATCAAAAATATGGGTCAAAATTGGGTAGCAATAGATGCCCCCTCTATACAATGCTTATGAAACAAAAATTCCTCAATGTTTTGCATAGTAAGCTTGTAAAAAAAACAAAAGGTCTTCCTGGCTTACTGAGTGATCCACTCAGCCAAGGACTTCACGTTTTAAAAGAAAATGGTCTCTTTATCTTAGGTGACTTGCCCATTTTGAAGAAAATTGGTTTATTTTCAAAGGCGACTTGCCTATACACTCACACTAGTCTATTTTCACGGGCGACCAACCCACACAAACTCACACTAGTCTATTTTC
>CM032005.1:5215078-5305078 GCA_018804465.1 Populus tomentosa
AAACAACAAGGATGAGTTGTAAAGGCTTGGAACATAATACTAAATACGGTTTAACATAAATATAATATCTTGCAGGTCAATTCAAAATCCATAAAATACAGAGCTTGATTTAGATTTTGCTTTATTTTAAATTATTTTATGATATTGACTTAGTTATATTTGGATGACTCAACATATTGATTCATAAAATAGCTATGTATTGCTTATGTGAATTGTATTTTGATGCTCAAAAATTGATTATTTGTGATTGTGTGCATTTTAGTTTTTTTGGGGAAGAGAGTTATTGACAAAAAGAACTATCATAGGACGTCTCTGTTAAAGGAGTCGAAGAAACCTTTTGTGACATGCGAGTTGCGATTGACATCACTACAACATTTAACAATTTTATGAATGAAAATATTCCAACTAATTCCCCGACATACAATGTTTGTCAACATAGCATTAGTCAGTAATTCCACATTCTGTCAGTGAAAGAAGTAATAAAAAATAGATGGTTTTACAAACTGAAAATACGCAAAAAAAATCTCCTTGGAAATATACCAACGAAATAATTCCGTCTATATTTCAAGTGGTAATTCACTGACGAAATTATTCTTTCAGTGAGTGTGGCATATGCAGTAAATATTTTACAACTCTTAGTAAAATATCGACGGAATATGTCTATCAGTATAAACATCGATGATAGTGGCATATGTAGTAAATATTTTTCAACTATCTGTAAAATACCGACGGACTATGTCCATCTGGAAATCTGTCAGTAGTTATTTAAAAAATTAAAAAAATAATTAGAATAAATAATATAAAATTATATAAATTAATAGTAAAAATAAAAACCAATTATGCAAATAAAATTGTATGAAACATTTAAAATATAAAAATAAAGTTAAATAATATTCATCCAAATATTCATTACAAATTTAATGTGTTTCCAAAAAAAATTAAACTATAACAATGGTGGAGCTGAAGGAGGAGGATGGTTGTTCATGGGACCAAATGGCTAAAAAAAGGGTGCACATGTATCATTCATATGTGATCTAATGTACATGACCATTTGGCGGAGTTGTTCATAATCCGTCGAGAGACGCTCGTATTGTTTTTTCAAGGCTATGAACTCTTCAGACTCGGTGCTCAATAATGATTGGGAGCTCCTAATGGTTGAGACACTATGGGTCGCCCATAAGTTCTCAATTGTAGTGTTGGAGAGCTCGTACACCTGATTTTTATCTTTCCCTCAACCGACTATTATAGTTCTCCTGAAAATTAAAAAAGAAATCATTGTCACAACCGGACATCGCGGAGACCTGCTAAAAAATTATCACTCGGTTGGAAAAAAGAAAAGATATCTAGCATCTTATTCTTTTAGGGGAAAATGTCTTATTCAAGAAGTCGCCACCTAATTTTATGGTCACTAGGAACCCTAACTGGTCAACAGAGATTCTATAGTATGAGATTGATTATGCAAAAGGGAAGATGTTATCACCTCCTAAGCATCCTCCTAAGGTAGGTTGCATTGTTGGTTTTGTCTAAAATTGCTTAAGAATTTGTTCTCCTTTTCCCCTTTTTTATTCTTCCTTTCATGTTCCTGACTCTGGCGTTAGTGAACAATTCCTGTGAATATTTCCAACTCTGGCATTGGTAAATATCGCTCAAATCCAAAAAATACAAAACTCCTGACTCTTGCGTCAATGAATATTTTCGCAAAAAATGAATTTGAAGAAGAAATTTTCTCTGTCCTTTTTTTCTTGTTCATCCTTTATTATTATTTTTCCTTTTAAGATGAAAAAAAAAAAAATTGCACGACATCTTTGCATTTAACAATAGTAGGCCACAAAAGAAAAAAATATTCAAAGTGCGAGGGGCCTATAAATAAATCAACAAATATCCCTATTTTGTTTTTGGAATTTTCTGATATCGAAAAGGGGCTTATTTGGCCAAATATCAAACTAAAATGGACATAAAAATTATGGCCAAGGCATAAGGGTGTGTTTTGCCTAACACACCCTTAATAAACATAATTTGGGCTGGCTGGGCCTAAAGCCTAGATCCGGCCCACTCTCTTTTCTTTTTTTCTTTTTTTTTTGGGGGGCTAGGTCGAGCCCACCCAACATGGGCTGGGCTGGACCACGCTGGCCTAGCCTGGTCACTAGCCCCAAGCTAGTGACCTGACTGGGCAGCAGGCATGCGTGGCTCAACCCACGCATGCACTGCATAGTGCGAAGATAATTAAATTACATTTGCATTGTTTTCTTGCAACAATTACACAGAAACAAAGATAAGAAGAAGACTTTATCTGGTGAAGCCGAAGGCAACAATGTAGGCACTGGCTGGAGAATGCTCTCCTTCTCCTCCTCTTTTCAGTCTCTCCTCCCTCTGTTCTTGGTTTTTTTTTTGGGTTTTGTCCTCTATTTTCTCACTTATGCCGTCTCCCCTGTTTTTCTCCTTTGTTTTTTTCTCTATATTGTCTCCCCCTCTTTGTGCATACACTGTGATTTGTATTTATAGTGTCAGAGTCCCTTCGCGTGTGAGAAACAAAGTTTCAATCAAACTCATTCTCTTCTTTGAAGTTTGAATTTGATTAAGAATCAAATTTGAAAGTGGATAACTATCATTATCTTGAAGACAAGGATTATCTTGAAGATAGGGATTATCTTGAAGATAAGGATAAAATGATAAAAGCACATTGTAGTCCCTAGTTTTTACACAAGTTGACAAATCACACTTTTCATTGAAATAAATCTCTAATATTTTAATTTTACATTTTAAACCCTGTAAAATTAAATTAAAAAGCCAATGGACCAAAATTGGGTTACAAAAATCATCATATTCAATTCAAGAAAATAATAACTTACAAAATAAAATGGTTGAATGAACATACCACAAAGTGTTAAGCAAGGTTGTCCACAAAGTGTTACACCTCCTTTTGGCGGTCTTTACTTCACACGTGCGTCTCTACAAATAGCTCTATTGGGCTCGGCTCACATCCAAGAGACGTAGCCTTGGAGACTGTTATCTCTCACGTATGTTTTTGGCTTTCTTTGTGATTCATACAAAAAATCACACAACCTACTTTCATAGTGACAAATTATAGTTTAAAACATAAATTATTTCTAAAAAATATCTTATTGTTTTTTATGTTACTTAGTTGCCGCGTAATTTTCCCACACCCTCCTCACAAAATTGTCATACGCGTTGTCCCACTCGAATTTGTGATGTGTATAAATAATTTATTTAAAATAAAAATAATAATTCATTTACAATTATAATAATAATTTATTAAAAATAAGCTGGAAATTAGAACTTAACACCAACCTGAAATCTTCGAAACCATGCATCGATATAAGGTCTCCATTCAGGATGTTTGGAAACCTGATTCCATTAAAATAATTGAATCTCTATTGATGATTTAAATGTCGATGTTATTACTTGGACGGCCTCAATGTTTGTGAATCTGAAAATAAATTAATTTAATAAAATATTAATTACTTGTTCATAAATTATGTTATAATTAAGAAAAAAAAACTAAATCCAAAACAAGCTTACATTAAAAGGTTGTCCTTCCAAAGTGCTTGGTACTTGCGGGTGAATTGATTCCGCTGTGAAACAACGCTCGAAGAGGCAGGGCCGTCACCAAGATTTATTCTGCAGTTTTATCGACGACATCAATGACAAACTATTTAAATAATATTATTTTTAATTATTCTATCGGTGAATTTTCAAACGTCCATCGGTAAATTTTAAATTTTACACTAAAATTTTTAAATGACCCTCCAAAATTTTCACAGTCCGTTGGCATATACACGCATTCAGAGATGCATTAATACTAGTACTTTGGAATTTGCATAGTCCGTCGGTAAGTGTGAACTGCCCCACAAATGCCAATGGACTATATCTGTCTGTAGAGATGTCAGTGATTATGGCAAGTCCAGAAAATATTTTACTCTCGGTAAAATACCAACAGAATATATCTATCGGTATCAGCATCAGCATTGGTGATAGTGGCATATGCAGTAAATGTTTTTCAACTCTCTGTAAAATACCGAGAGACTTAATCCGTTTGGAAATCCATTAGTGATTGTGCGTTGTTCATGACATATTGTGTTTGTATTGCCTATTTATCCTCCTACAAACAATTAAATTACAAATTGGCCGCACAAAACAATAACAACAGTGAAAAATTATAAAATAAATATTTTGTGTTACAAAATATCATCCATAATATTACATTATAAAAAAAATGCTTTACACTTTTGTGTTCTGATATTTAGTTAGAATTGTCTTCTTCTTCGTTGTCAATTAAATCGTCATCACCTCCATCTCAATCTTCAATGTGGATATCATCATTATCTTCATCGAAATTTCATTGTCCGATAGAGCTCAGAACAACATTTAACTCCTCTGCACCAACATTAACAAGACTATCATCGAAAACAAGAAAATTTAATTTTTCTTCCAAGTCAATCGAAGGAGCAACTCGATATGGATGTACTGTAATGAGTTAAACCTATGGTAGGTTTTATTCCTATCCGTTCTAAAGTTTTGATTATTTTTGTTACTCCTAATTTGTTTGGGGAATTGATATTTCTATCACTATTTACTCCAAATCATAACTCGTGACTATTAATAGTTTATAAAGCCATGTTCATGAATAATACTGATTGGGAGCTCCTAACAGTTGAGACACTATGGGTCGCCCGCAAGTTCTCGACCGTAGTGTTGGAGAGCTCGTACACCTAATTTTTATATTTCCCTCAACCGATTATTATAGGTCTCCTGAAAATTAAAAAAGAAATCATTGTCACACCCAGACATTGCGGTGACCTGCTAAAAAATTATCACTCAATTGGAAAAAAGAACAAATATCTAGCATCTTGTTCTTTTAGGAGAAAATGTCTTGTTCAAAGAGTCGCCACCTAGTATTATGGTCACTAGGAACCCTAACTGATTAGCAGAGATTCTATAGTACGAGACTAGATACGCAAAAGGGAAGATGCTATCACCCCCTAAGCATCCTACCTGAGGCAAGCTGCATTGCTGGTTTTGTCTAAAATTGCTTAAGAATTTGTTCTTCTTTTTCCCTTTTTTATTCTTTCTTTCATGTTCCTAACTCTGGCATCAATGAACAATTCCTATGAATATTTCCAACTCTGGCGTTGGTAAATATTGAACAAATCCAAAGAATACGATATTCCTAACTTTGGCGTTAGTGAATATTTTCACAAAAAAATGAATTTGAAGAAGAAATTTTCTATGTCATTTTTTTCTTGTTTATCCTTTATTATTATTTGTCTTTTTTAGATGGAAATAAAAATACATTGAATGACATATTTGCATTTAACAATAGTAGGCCACAGAAGAAAAATAAATAAATCAAAGTGCGAGGGGCCCACAAATAAATCAACAAAGATCCCCGATTGTTTTTGGAATTTTCTGATATCGAAAAGAGGCTCGTTTGGCCAAATATCAAACTAAAATGGGCATAAAAATCATGGCCAAGGCACAAGGGTGTGTTTTGCCAAACACACCCTTAATAAACATAATTTGGGCTGGCTTGGCCTAAAGCTCAGATCCGGCCCACTCTCTTTTTTTCTTTTTTTTGGGGGGACGGGGTCTAGCCCACCCACCATGGGCTGGGTTGGACCCAGTAGGCCTAGCCTGGTCACTGGCCCAAGACAGTGACTAGGCTGGGCAGCAGGCACGCATGGTTCAACCCACGCATGCACTACACAGTGCGAAGGTAATTAAATTACATTCACATTGTTTTCTTAAAACAATTACACAGAAACAGAGAGAAGAAGAAGACTTTACCTGGTGAAGACGAAGGTGAAGGTAACAGTGCAGACACCGGTTGGAGAATGCTCTCCTTCTCCTCCTCATTTCAGTCTCTCCTCCCTTTGTTCTTGGTTTTTTTTCCTGTCCTCTATTTTCTCACTTCCATCGTCTCCCCTATTTTTCTCTTCTTTTTTTTTGTTTTTTTTCTCTGTTTTTTTTTCTCTATATCATCTCCCCCTCTTTGTGCATACATCGTGATTTGTATTTATATTGTCAGAGTCCCTTTGCGTGGTAGAAACGAAGTTTCAATCAAACTCATTCTCTTCTTTGAAGTTCAAATTTGATTAAGAATCAAATTTGAAAGCGAATAACTATCATTATCTTGAAGACAAGGATTATCTTGAAGATAAGGATAGAATGATAAAGCACATTGTAGTCCCTAGTTTTTACGCAAGTTGACAAATCACACTTTTCATCAAAATAAATCTCTAATCTTTTAATTTTCCATTTTAAACCCTATAAAATTAAATTAAAAAGCCAATGGGGCAAAATTGGGTTACAACAATCATCATATTCAATTCAAGAAAATAATAAGTTAGAAAAAAAAATGGTTGAATGAACATACCACAAAGTATTGAGCGCGGTTGTCCACAAAGTGTTACACCCCCTTTTGGCGGTCTTTACTTTGCACGTGCATCTCTACAAATAGCTCTATTGGGCTTGGCTCATGTCCAAGAGACGTAGCCTTGGAGACTATTATCTCTCATGTATTTTTTGGCTTTTTTTGTGATTCACACTGTCACGGGGCAACGTTGTCTGGCGACGGTGGAGGCTCTCTGTCCTGCCTCCTGTGTGAGGTGTTGTGTGTTGGAAAGGGTTTTGGATTTAATCATAAAATTATGATTAATGTTCTGGAGTCGCCACCTAGTATTATGGTCATTAGGAACCTATGGTCTGCAAGAGTCTAAGTAAGAGACTGGTTGTGCAAGGGGAAGACGCAACACCCCTAGTGCACCTTACCTCAGGTAAGCTGCATTATTGTTTGATTGTTTTTTTCTAAGTTGGGTTTATATTCATTGGTCTTTTCTAAGGTTCAAGGCAAATCTCTTTCCATGAGTGAGTCTCTACCTTATCGGGTTAAATCCTAATCGTTCTAAAGTCTGAACTTTAACATCGCATTTTTACACGTTGTATTGATTAGTACTTAAAAGTGCTTGTTTATTAAGGTTTTATATCATCATTTTGCACTTGAAGTATCAATAACTCCTTAATTAAAGCATGTTTTATAATAACAAGTTTGATACTATAAGATACCTTAATTTATGGTAAATGCTCATCTTAAATACAGGCCTATCACATAAATGAAAGGATTGATTGATGAGTTTATGTATTGAAAGTGAAAGACAAAGAGATGGCCAAACGTAGAAAAGAAATGCTGGTGTAGTCCAAATCAGAACATTGCTTGGTAATTGGATCATATCTGGAGCTCTAGATCTTGGATTTAGGTCCATTTTATATGGATGGAAAGGTAAGACATAGGCCTACAACTTTTATATGGAGCCCAAGATTTAAAAAGGCTGTTTTGAAGTCCAAATTGTAAGAACAACGAAGAAGTCCGAAGCTGTCCTGCAGCCCAGACACTGTTCAGTGTTCAACCCATATCTTGAGTTCTAGAAGTCCAAATGACCTCATCTTTTTTTGGTTGAAAAGCTTAGACAATTTCCTAGAACATTCCTGAGGATTCTATGCAAATTATGATGTTAGAAATGACGACTTGTTCGGACAAGAAGATAAGGATTGTCACCAAGTCAAGATGTGGCCACCCACTCATCAATTAGTCAACAAATCAATAGTTCCAAATTTTGGCCTATAAAAGGAGGCATTTACCATGTATTGAGGCATCTTAGTTTTCAGATCAAGATCATGCTCTTGCTTTCTCTCTTTGTATTGCTTATGTCTTGCTTTCATTAAGATCAAGTTTATGCACTTCATTTCCTTTCCTTTACTTAGTTAACTTCTTTCTCATTTATGTTCTTATTTTGTTCATTTATGTTTCTTTCTTTCATTATGTTTAGCTAAGTTAATTATGTCAAGGTGAAAAGGGTACACTAATGGTGTAAGAATAAGTGTAATATAAACTTAACATGGACCTTAATGTTGGATACTAACATGTTTTATATTTGTTATCTTGATCACTTTTAATACTTTGCTTGTTAAATGGTTAATCTAGATTTATGTTGTATAACACTTGGTATAACAAATACTTGGTACTTTCATAGCCCATACTGTATGGTATAACCGACACCTGAGCTATGAAAGGAACTTGATTTGTTGTTAACATAAGTTATAATCATGAATGCCTGACAACATGTACAAGTATTAGCATTATTCAAATAAGATAACTAATGTAATCATGTTAACAATTTATGATCTGATTAGAACCTCCTTTATGTATGGTTTCCAATTGAGTAATAAGAGTTTATACTATACTTATTTGAAGTACCATTAGTGGATCCTCTAACCTTGACATTTGTTTTTATCATTGTTTAATCCTTGCATTAATCTTCCATCTCAAAGTTCTTATTAATTTCTTCCTCTTCTTTTTATTATTATAATTACTACTACTACTACTACTACTACTATTTACATTCTTGTTATATTTATGTACATTAAGTATGCTCTGTGTTTGATCAAGGATCCTGACATTGTTGGTCTTGCCTTGTTCATTCGCATCAGAAACCTGTTTATATTATATAATATATCTCTTTGATCTTTTTTTATAAAATCAATATATAGGCTGGAAACCTGTGACCCGATCTTTGAGATCATTCTCCACGTACTGAGTATTATTAATATTATTATTACTATAACTATTATTGTTGTTATTATTGTTGTTGTTGTGTTGTTATTTATAATTTATACAATTAACCTCTCTGTGGTTCGACCCCGGTCTTGCCGGGTTATTTATTACTTCGACACTCCTGTACTTGGGAGAAGACATCAAGCTTTTGGTCGTGTCATTGATGTCATTTTTATCAAGGATTTTACAAACTCAATCGATGTTCTTGTTTGAAAATCTTTCTTGTTCTAGAATCAAATCTCATATATCAAAGATCATGTCTATTCAAAGTCTAGTTGTTGAGATGAAATCAGAGATGTTGGTTTTTTGAAGGTCTTTTCATAAATCAAGCTTCTTTGGTCAAAGACTCAACACACGTTATTCAATGTAGTCCTTAATTGTCTTGTATTTTGAAAACAGAAATGACCCGTTGTAAATGGTTCTTTGTGTCAGTTTTAATCTTTGATCTTGGGTATATCTCTAATGGTCTGTGATGAGGTGACCTTCTATGAATTTCAAGGAAAACAAAAGGCTCAAGTCAAAACTTGAGGATTCATCAAGAAAGATTGTTTTCTTTTTTAGCATCAATTTTATCAGCATGAATAATAACAAGTAGCTTAATCCATGAGGCCACGACTCTTATGGAAAAGCTCTTCAAGTTTTGAGATCGTCATTTATCGGTTCAAATTGCTTACTTGATTACAAAGGGCTTTTAAAAGCATGTAATGCAGGCTATGGTTCATGGCTATGAAAGAAAGGAATTTCACAGGCTCAGAAGGTGTTTGAGAGTTTCAACGACCTAGGATCAACATCAACTATTCATCAACTTTTTTTCTCTTATTGTCTTTGTAGAGAAAGTGACATACAACCTTGTTAGTTTTAGAGATCAGAATTCTCTTAACATAGGTTATAATGCAAACCCAACTTTTTTTTTTGATGAATAATCAATAAATTTTTGAAGACACTAAAGGCTTTATCTTAGACACACCAAAAGACATGAAACTTGATTTTTTTGGTGTTGACTTTTGGCATTTGATGTGTCTTTCTTCAATTGAAACATGTTTTGCCCCTCTTAGAATTGATAAGCATTCTCTTTCCTTCCCATTTTTTTTACTTTTTTTTTTTTGCATAGCCTTCCTCAAAGTTTTTCTTGGATTGCCCTCAATCTATGGCTTTTCTTCTTCTAGCCCTATCTTAATCATTGGACTTTTGTTCCAAGTCTTTTCCCTATCCACTGACTCTAACCTTGTCTTCATCTTTTCTAGGAAAAGTCTCTCATTGCCCCTAGTTTGAGGTGTGATCCGGGTCAGGGTTTCTTGAAAAAAATATTCTATCAGGCTCAAATGGGAACCGCAAGGGATAATATTTCAAGAAATGTGAAAGGATAACAAAAATGGCCTTTTCTCATTTCAAGCAAGGTCGGTTAGAATCGATAAATTTTGACCTCATCCAGTGTAATGATTGAGACTTGTAAGAGTTAATGATTCACGAGTCCATAACTACTAAATCCACTACATGTCATTATGCATACTGCTAAAACTTAGCTATATGAAGTATGGTTCAGTTTCACGAGGGTTCAAAATTGTTTGGTCACCTCATGTCATTTTCAAGCATTGAGTCATTTCTGCAATCAAAACACTTTTGATCTTTTAGGATTGACTAGCCTTAATTTTGCATGTTGGAGTTCAATCAATTTTTTTTTCAAAGTACACATTGAAATAAACACCTCATGCTTTCAAAACAACAAAGAAACAATGAAAAGACATGTTTCGTTAAAAGATGAGATGTGACCCCAAAACAAAATGCAAAGTGGCAAAAATCCATAACAAAGATGATTGACAATTTAATCCCTTCTTAGATCAGCTTCTCTGGCAATATCTGTATTTTGCAAAGCAATTCCAATCATTTGTCATTCTGAGGATGTTCTGGTGACAAAAATGATTGATGACAATCATCATTCACAAACTTAGCTCGATTCTTGAAACTTTTGCATCTGTTCAACTAAAATGGCTCAGGAACCCATCGTGATATTCACTTCTCGTTTGAATTATGCCATGGTGGTTGGATGCAATTTGTCGAAGTCGAGGCAACAATTCTAGAATCTAACAGATGCTGGTCAACAAACTTGAGGGGCATATGGATGTCAATCTTGGCAAGGACATTTGAGTAGATGATGTTATGGCAAGACCTGACTTGGCAAAATAACTGAGGTTTCTCAATTAAGAACCATCTCCTGATTCAACTCTTTTATAGTTCTAGAATTCATGGCAGAACCTTCAATCTTTCCCCTATCCATTACTTGTTCAATGCTTTCAGCGATCTTCACAAAATCCCGTGTTGCTGAACTGGAATTGAGCTCACAGTGAGGATGATTTCAAAGAAGGTCAATGCACTAGGTTGTTATAAGTTGATGACTGAAGGCATTGCTGCCATTCATGGCTGAAAAAGAGAGGTGCAACTTTAATGGGACGTGGACTCGCAGTGTTCCCACAGAAGACTGTGCAGACATTCCCTTTCTTCTTTCTTATAGCTCAGCGCTTGCTCAAGCAGATGTGAGCCTAGGTACTTCACCTTTCTTCCTTTTGACAATGAGCCTTTTTCTGACCCCTTTCTTTATTGTCCATGTTTTCATCTTTTTCAGTCCAGAGTAGTAATCCTCGGATGAGGGAACCTATTTTTCATCCCGGTACATGCATGATAAATGTATGAACATGTGATCTATATGATAAACTTGCCCTTCGAGGGGTGACATATGGTCATAACTCTTGCATGATGAAACAAGAATTTTTATTCTTGATCAAACTCTACAATATAAATTTCTTGAGTGATGACCATTATATCCCCCATAAGTCCTGAATTCAAGATAATTCAAGAAGGGTTTGCTCAGATGCAAAACAATATCTACGGAGCATACATCCTAAAGGTAGGTTCTAATATTTTTACGCGAGATAAATGGTAGGTTTACTACTTGGTCTCTAAAAAGAGTCTCTTGTTGTCCCAGTGATTACCCTTTTGCACGAGTGCGGCGTCGCGACGAAATATGTTCCACTATAAATCTAAAATGTAATATCTATCTAGCAAATATGGGGAGACAAGAAATTCTTGTCTTTTATCGGTGGAAAATGGAATGGGAGTCGCCACCTAGTATCTTGGTCACTAGGAACCCTAACTGGTTTCAAAGATCGGGTATGGGCACTAGTTGCGTAAAGGGAAGGTATTAACACCCCAAATACGCCTTACCTAAGGTAAGCTGCATTGTTTGATTGTCTGATAAAAAGCTAAGGTGTTATTGTATTTCTAGTTGTTGATCTGTCTATGGTTCAAGAAAAATCCTCCTCAGCAAGGAGGTCCTTATCTTATCGGTTAAAAACCTAACTATTCTAACGTCTATAAGAAATCTATATTTTTAATATCAGGAATACGTTTTACATATAAATTCGTAATCCTAGATACTAAAAAAAGACAAAAAGATTTTTTTAGAATTTTTGAAATATTGACCTAGTTCTCATGGCTCTAACAAACTTGTTGTTAAAGCCAAAGTGCATGCTAATACGTATTTTTTTGAAATTTTCTTTGTTGTATGAAAATATGATATGATGATTTTTTTTTATTTTGGAGAGACTAGGCCATATGCATGAAAACAAAGAATTTATATATATATATATATATATATATATATATATATATAGATATTGACGTCTTGACAAAAATCGGGTATTTTAATACTGGATTTGTATCTTTACGATATAAAAATACAAACCAATATTAAGCAATAAAAATATGCAGGAAAATCAACAAATTTTTTAAGGATTTTTCAGAATGTTTTAAAACAAAACATTTTTTATTTTATATATTTTTTTTGATGTTTTGATGAAAACCTGGTATTTTAATATTCGATTTGTATCTTTACGGTATAAAAATACAAACCAATATTAAGCAATTTTGATAAAAATATGCAGGAAAATCAACAATTTATTTTTTTTAGGATTTTTTAGAATTATTTTATTTTATTTTTTATATATCTATATATATATAAATAACATAAAAACATTATAATATATAATATTAGGTGGGCTGGGCCGGGCCGGCCCAACTAACTGGGTCGGAATCAGCCCCAAAAGGGATTGGGCCGATCTCGGCCCAACAGATCTCTCTTTTTAGTCTGGGCCAGACACGGCCTAGACATCATGGCTGGGCCAAAATCAACCTGGCCCAAAAAACAATATGGCTGGGCCAGAACCAGCCTGGCCCAGAGAAGAAAAAACCAATAAATGCTGGGCCAGTATCAGCCTGGCTCAGCAACATAACTGACAGGGGGGAATTATTTACCCCCCATCCTCCTGCATGCAGAACGAATTCTGCATGCAGGAGGAAAAGCAGCCACCGAAACAAAATGAAAGGGGAGTAGAGTTGCCTGGCGTGAGGGAGGCGGCGCCTTGCTGGTCTGCCTGCTTTGCTGGCGGTGCTGTGGAGGCTGGTGGCGGTGTCGTGGCTCACGGATGGCAGCTCCAAGAAGCGGTGTTACTGTTTCAAGCGGTAGAGAAAAATTCTTCCTCTTCCCCTCTCCTCTAGTTTTTTGTTTTTTCTTTCCCTGTCTCGTTTTTCAGTGGTTTCTCTTTATCCTCTCAGTTATGTGTTAAAGTTTTCTCCCCTATTTAAAACTTCCCCTTAATCTTCCTTCCTCTCTCTATTTTGGTCACTTTCCTTTTTGTTTCCTCGAGTCCTCTCTAACTGGTGTTGAGAGCAGTATTTATAGGGCAAAGGGGAGCGGGGTCGCACTTATCGCTTCCCTACCGTTGCGCAAGGGGAACAAGGTCTCCCTGTCCCGCCATGGTGCCGGGCAAGGTGACCAACGGGTGTGGTTTGCAGGGCATGTCCTCTGGCTTTTCATCATTAAAGGGCGTGGGGCTTCGGCTCTTGGCAGAGCACGCGAGAAGAGAGAGAGGCAACAAAATTAAAGAAGAAAAAAAACAAAACTTTTCTTTCTTCCCTTGTTGCACGTCTAGGGGAAGAAAGAGGAACAGTGTCGTTCAAAACGACACCGTTTTGATCTTTTCTTTTTTTAACATGAAACGGCGTCGTTTTGGACAAAACATGTCGTTTCATTTAAATAAAACAAGGCGCCAAAACACGTCAATTTTCAAATCAGCCCTCAATTTATCTTTTGTTCTATTAAGTCCTTAAATGTAATTTTGATTTTAAGAATTAATTCAATTGCATCTCTGGAAACTTCAATCGCCACCCCTATAGTTGGTTGCCTTTTTCACTTTGGTCCTTGGTCTCTGATGTATGCAATTTGACCCTCAATTGATCAATAAACTTCCAATTTCTTCAATTTGGTCCATGAATTGATCAATTACAGACCTCTATTTACATGCCTTTTCCAATTTGGTCCTTGGTTTCGGATTTTCTCAATTAAGTCCCTAATTGGCCATTAAACTTCAATATTTATGCAATTAAGCCCCTGATTTGACCAAATCAATTCTCAAAAATTATAATTTGACCCCAGAACTTTAATTTCTTCCAATTAAAGCCCAAATTGACTTAAAATCATTTTTTCTTGCAATCAAACCCTCTATAAATTCAATTAAACCTTTAATAAAATCCAATTGAGTCCATAAACATCCAATTTTGGACTTTTCTCTTCAAATTGAATTTTCTTTTCCAACAGGGCTCTCGTCATTCAAGAATATACTGTCAAAATTTTAATTTTTGTATTTTTATCCTCCTTAATCAATTTTTCTGACCATTTTCTAAGCGCTCCTGCCTCTTATTATATATATATATATATATATTTAATTTCTTCTAGCTATATATTTATTTATTTATTTATTATTTATTTATTTATTATATATTTATATTATATTTTTTTTATTTTATTTTTATTAATTTTTTTATCGTTATATATATATATATATATATATATATATATATATATTTTATGGGGACCCAAAAATGGGTTACAACAGATGCCCCCTCTTTATAATTCTTACGGAGTAGGGGTTTTGCGTAGTAAGTTCTATAAAGATAAACAAAATTGAACTTCCGAAACTGATATTGTCGAAGTCTGATCGATTTGAAACTTTGTCTTTACATCAATCCTCCTCGGCCCAAAAAATATGAGCAAAACTTAGTCATCTCGAGATCCCAATCTAGTGATCATCTGAATTCTAACTTCGGTTCGATTAGCTTGGCATTCCACTCGAGATCCCTTCTGACGATCTCTTTTAACTAAATTCTATATTTATAGCTTGGCCAACCTGCAATCCCATTTGGTGATTTCCCTTAGCTAAAGCTGATAACGGTATTACGGTTGTGTTAACTTGAGATCCTTTCTGGCGACCTCCTTTAACCAAAATCAAAAACTATATTTGTAGCCCAATTAACCTGGAATCCCATCTAGCGATTCCCTTTAACCAAAGCTGAAATATGAGATCTCGTCTGGCGACCTCCTTTAACCAAAACAAAAAAATATCTATGTTTATAGCTCAGTCAACCTGGAATCCTATCCTACGATTCTTTTTAACCAAAGCTAAAATATGAGATCCCTTCTGGTGACCTCATTTAACCAAAACCAAAAAAACTATATTTGTAGCTCGGTCAACCTGGAATCCCATCCGGCGATTCCTTTTAACCAAAGCTGAAATATGAGATCCCTTCGGGCGACCTCCTTTAACCAAAATCAAAATATGAGATCCCTTCTAGCGACCTCCTTTAACCAAAACCCAAAAACTATATTTGTAGTTTGGTCAACCTGGAATCCCATCTGGCGATTCCCTTTAACCAAAGCTGAAACATGAGATCCCTTCTGGCGACCTCCTTTAACCAAAGCTGAAACTTGAGATCCCTTCTGGTGACCTCCTTTAACCAAAACTGAAAAACTATATTTGTAGCTCGGTCAACCTAAAATCCCATCCGGCGATTCCCTTTAACCAAAGCTGAAATATGAGATCCCTTCTGGCGACCTCCTTTAAACAAAACCAAAAAACTATATTTGTAGCTCGGTCAACCTGGAACCCCATTCTGCGATTCCCTTTAATGAAAGCTAAAATATGAGATCCCTTCTGGCGACCTCCTTTAACCAAAGCTGAAACTTGAGATCACTTCTGGCGACCTCCTTTAACCAAAGCTGATATCGGTATTGCGGTTGGGTTAACCTGAGATCCCTTATGGCGACCTCCTTTAACCCAAAACCAAAAAATCTATTTTTGTAGCTCAGTCAACCTAGAATCCCATCTGGCAATTCCCTTTAACCAAAACTGATATCGATGTCGTTCTTCCTGATGGCAGGGTTTGAACCTTTTGTTTTCTTTTGAAAATTTCCTAATAGGTTTTTCTCACTTTATTGTTGTTTCAGAATCAAAACGTGATTCTTTGTTATCATTAACTCAATGATTCTTTCTCCGTCCATAATTTTGTTGGATTACATTAAGAAGTCCTCTTGTAACGATTCAAAAATAATAATTCATGCAATGATTTATGATTAGATGCCATGCATGCATTCTTACCTGGTTTGAAACATAGGTCCCATCATCTTCTTCTATTTCATAAAACTCTCTCTTGACATGAGCTTGCTTTTGAAGTCGTATGCTGGATTCATTTCTCGTGCTGCCTCTTTTTACCTATCATATCTTTGAGAAGAAGTCTTTGACTTTTTACAAGTAGCTTTTTTTCAAAATGTATGACTTGTCATTGCCTTCTTTGTCATGCTTTTGTCAAATGCTTTAACTTATCTTTTTCGAATCTATGGGCTCTCATCCCGTTTTAAAAATCATGTAAAGGGATAATGAGTGTATGAATTGGCTTCTACCCATTTCATGAAGTAGTCAATATCTAGGAGGATGAATCTATGCCCATTGCTGGCTTTTAGGTTAACAGGTCCAATCACATCAATCCCCCACATCGAAAATTGTCCAGGGAGATGCTAGATTAAACAGAGGAGTCGGTGGTGTATTGACCTTATCACTATGCACTTGACACTTTTAACATTTCCTGACATAGTTGATACAGTCTTTCTCTAATGTCATTAAGAAATAATCGGCCCTTTGTATTTTCCTTGCTACCATATGCCCGTTAGCATGAGTTGAGCAAATCCCTTCATGTATCTCACGTGAAGCATTTTTAGCATTTGTCTCGTTCAAACACCTTAGCAAGGTTCCGTTAAATGATCTTTCATACAGAATCTCTCCATCTAGATAGAAATCCATGACCAACCTTCTTAGGGTTTTCTTTTCCACCTTTGAAGCTCCCACTGGATATTCCTGATTTTGCATAAAATTCTTGATATCATAGTACCAAGGCCTTCCATCTATCTCTCCTTCAACCGAGCAACAGTGAGCTAGGTTATTTCTGATGTCTATATGTACAAGATGCACCTTATGCCCGAGATCAATCGTAGCCATAGCAACCAGTGTGGCCAAAGCGTCACACAAAATGGTTCCCTTCTCTTCCTAGATGAGCGAATCTTATCTCTTCGAATTCTTTTGATATTGTGGATAAATATTCCTAGTACAGCCTCAACTTTTCTTCCTTGGTTTGCCATTCTCCTTTCACCTAATAGATAATCAACACTGGGTCACCATATACATCTATCTTTCTGATCTTCAGCTCTAACATAACTTCTAAACCAAGGATACAAGCCTTATATTCAGCTGTTTGTTGGTGCATTCAAAATACAATTTAACTAAAACCGGATACTGCTTCTGGTCAGGAGAGATTATCACTGCGCCGGCCCCATTACCATAAACATTCACTGCTTTGTCAAAAAACATAGTCCACCAATCTATCTTCTCTTCTTCTCCCGCTATTGATAATACATTTTCATCAGGGAAATCAAATTCCAGTGGCTCATAATCTTCAACAACATTATCATCCAGGTGGTCAGCAATTGCGCTCCCCATCGCAGCTTTCCTTGTCATATATACTATGTCATATTCTAACAACAAAACCTACTACCTTGCAATTCGGCTTGAGAGATAGGGCTTGTTACAGATATACCTTAGTGGATCCACTTTTGAAATCAACAAAGTGGTGTGATACAACATGTAATGTCGTAATCTTTTTGTCGCCCATACCAATGCATAACAGAGTTTTTCTATCACCGTGTATCTAGACTCACATTCGGTGAACCTCTTACTCAAGTAATAAATAACCCTTTTTTCCCTTCCGGTTTCATCATGCTGACCCAATACACATTCCATTGTTGTTTCAGTCACTGTCAGATATAGTATTAAAGGTCTTTCTGATGCAAGAGGAACAAGCAAAGGTGGACTTTGTAAATAATGCTTGATTTTATTGAATGCCTCCTTACACTCCTCATTCCAAATCCCAGGATTCTTTTTCCTCAATAGCAAGAAGACAGGTTCACATGTTGTGTTTATTTGAGCTATAAATCTAGCAATATAGTTCAATCTTCCCAAGAATCCCCTCGCCTCCTTCTCCATCTTTGGGGATGGCATGGATTGGATGGCCTTCACTTTATCAGGATCCACCTCTATACCTTTGTCACTTACAACAAATCCTAGCAGCTTTCTAGACTTAACTCCAAATGAACATTTTACAGGGTTGAGCTTCAGTTCATACTTCTTCAAACGTTCAAATAACTTTCTCAAAACCTTTACATGATCTTCTCCCCTCTTGGACTTGGCAGTCATATCATCTATATACACCTCAATTTCCTTGTGCATCATATCATGGAACACAGTCACCATGGCTCTCTGATAGGTGGCTCTTGCATTCTTTAGACTAAATGGCATAACCTTGTAGCAGTAGGTTTTCCACTGTGTAACAAAAGTTGTTTTTGCCTTATCTTCTAGAGCCATCTTTATCTGGTTGTATCCTAACCTGAGAAACCATCCATAAAGAAATATATGGAACTACATGTAGCATTGTCAACCAAAACATCTATATGTGGCAGAGAAAAATCATCTTTGGGGCTAGCTTTGTTCAAACTCTGGAAGTCCACACAAACTCTAATCTTTCCTTCTTTCTTTGGCATGACAACAATGTTGCATACCCATTGTGGATATTTAACTACTTCTAGAAAACCCGCATTCCACTGTTTTTCGAGTTTTGTCTTGACTTTGATCCAAATATCCGGGTGGGTTTTCCTTAACTTTTGCTTGACTGGTTTATAATCTTCTTCCAACGATATCTTATGTACTACAATATTTCTTTCCAAACCAGGCATATCCTTGTAAGACCAAGCAAAAACATTTGTATATTCTTGTAGTAAATCAATTACCTTTGCTCTTTCCTCAGAAGTGATTAGGGCCCTTATTTTCAATTCTCTTTTAACCTAATCGTCACCCATGTTTATGGTTTCTAGTTCTTCTATAGCTAGTTCCTAGGTTTGTTCATGTTGCTTTACTAACCTTGTAAATTCCTTAATATTGCTCTCATCCCATTCTTCGTCTTCCATAGTGATCATATGTTTGTTAAAATTTGGCCATTCATTCTTGATGCTAAGTGTATGTGATGTTGTGGAGGATCTGCTTTTAGAGTTCCTAAAAGCGGAGAGTGTTTGGTGTAAATGCACATATAGAGAGATAAATTTAGAAAACATACGATCTCATTATTTAAAACAAAGGTGGGCTCAATGACAAAGACAAACAAAATCCAATTGACATCATGAGCCTTGATTGTCAACTAGTGAGAATAAAGCAAACAAAAGCAATGATCAAAAGCATGTTAAGGTAAACAAAGTTGATTTGCATTTTAAACACTACTAGAGCTTCTTAAGTCACCTAGTTTTGGAACTTTTTGCCCTTGTCCAGCTTTTGTACAAAGGTCTTTGCAGAGACTTCTTCCAAAGTGTGGACAGTCGTGACAGTGCTTCATCTTCCTTTCCTATTACCGTCTTCATGTCACTTCCTTCTACTTTATTTTCCTCCAAGGTGTTTATGCTTATTTTTTACAGTTCTTGACCAAGGCTTTCTACTCCTTTACCGGGTTGCATTACATATACAGCTTTTGAGAATGACACTCTAAGGGGAGGGATTTCCAGCTTTTCTTCTTCAGGCTCTCTTCCTTCAATCCTTGCCTTTCTTCTTTCCCTTCTCCGACTAGCAGCCCACCAATGATCCTCTTTTTTCAGTTCATACCCTAGCCCAAATCTTTGATCAGCACATTTCATCTTTATCAGATTAACCCTTTCTGGTACCCCAGTGATAGGGTTATACTGAAATGGGATCCCGCATTCTAAGAAGCATTGAGCTATCGTCCTTACTGCTTCTAAGATCCTTGGCCTTCTTAGCACTGTGTTCTCTGGCACTCAGTCAATGTTCACAATCTCAAAAGCATGGATATTGTTATCCTTGCAATCCTTCACCTCGATGAAAGGTATGGCCATTTTTTTTTATCATGGATACTGTCTCTTAGCTTTGACAGTTACCAATATCCCATTCATGATATACTTCAAGCATTGGTGTAATGATGAAGTTACCGCCCTCGCTACATAAATTCAAGGTCTTCCTAACAACATACTATAGGAAGGGTAGATGTCCATAACTTAAAGTGTCACCAAGAACATTTATGGCCCCATATATAGCTCTACTTCTAAAGTCCCAGTTATTGGCCTAGGTGAGTCGTCATATGCTCTGGCCATCATAGTACTCAGCTTCATATGAGATTCATCAATCGGCATTTCTTTCAGCATGTGCTTTGGCAACATGTTAAGAGCCAAGTCATTGTCGATAAACACCTTTCCTATGAGGTAGTCTTTGCACTTAACAATGATGTATAAGGGCTTGTTATGTCCGATACCTTCTTCATCAAGCTCATTAGTCATGAAGTACAGGTAATTAGTTGCGTGGATCCTCCCCACCAGATGCTCCATGGTTTTCTATTCAATGTCTTGAGGTATATATGCCTCATTCAATACCTTTTGCAAGGCATTTTGATGTGGCTTAGAGCTAAGCATCAAGGACATAAGGGAGATCCTAGTTGGAGTCTTTTTTAGTTGATCTACTATGCAATATTCACTATGCTTTATCAACTTTAAAAATTCATTCGACTCCTCTTCAGTTACTGGCTTATTAACTTCTTGTGCTTTGTAAAGATCTACCACTTCTTTGCCTTTTGCTTTCCTTAACTCCTCAGGCGTGCAACACCGGCCACTCTGAGTCAACCCACTAATCTCAGTTTGGAACAAAGGAAGAGAGGCTTGAATGTTGGAGGCATAACCATAATTATAAGGCATGGCATTGTGATTTCCTTTCATATAGGAAGGTTTAGCTAAGATTAACTTTGGTGGCCAATTAGTTGTTGGTTGGACCCTAAATACTCCTGACATCTTATCTTGACCTTCCATCATACTCACCTCACGACTGCCCTCCATGGGTTCAATCCTTAACTCTCCCATTATTAGTATTTTTGTGATCCTCTCATGAAACTTGATGCAATCCTTAATATGATATCGCTCTCTTCCATGAAACTTACAATAGTCACATCCCTCCAAATGGCATTCAACATTTATCTCCAGAGATCCTAATTGTACCAACATGTGGTACAACTTCTTTATGGACACCTTTAACGCCTTGCTTTGATTCCCAACTTCTATCATGCCCACTCCATTATTACTTATAGCATGATTAGGCAATGGATTTGAATTGATGCTGGGAATGTCTTCAAAAGATACCCACTCCCTCTTGATAAGCTCTAACAATCTCCTTTTAAAGGCATAACAGGTTTCAATTCCATGCCCTGGATTACGAGCATGGTATTCACAAGTTAATTCTGGCTTGTACCATATGGGAAAGGGCGGTTGGATTGGCGGTAGAATGAGCGGAGCTATCTGTCCAATGCTTAACAGTTTAGCATACAAGTCTTTTAAAGGCATGGGTAGTGGAGGTAATTGCTCCGAAGTATATCCTGTATATGGCCTTTGGTGGTTGTTTTGGTTGTTTGGCTGGTGATTTGTTTGATTGGTGTTGAAAGGTTTGGTAAAGTTAATGTTGGTGAATTGATGGATAGGCATTTGTGGGTTTTGGTAATTTACTTTCTTGCCTTTGTACTCACCTTCCAAGTTGTTAACGTTTCCTTCCCTTTTCCTTCCAGTAAAACCTTTCTTCTCTAAAGGCTCCGCTATGTGCCCAGCTTTAATCCCTTGCTCTATTCTTTCTGCCACGCATACAACATCATAGAAATGTTGAGATAATCTACCCATTAAATGCTCGTAGTAAGGTGCTTTGAAGGTATTGGCAAACAAAGTCACCATCTCCGTCTCTATCAAAAGGGGTGTGTTGCCTCATCCCTCCATCTTTGCGCATAAGCCCTTACTAACTCTTGACCTTTTTTTTCCATTGATATAAGGCTCGTTTGATCAGGAGCAATTTCCAAGTTGAACTTGTACTGCTTAAGGAAAGCCTCCACCAAATCTTTCCATCTCTTGATTTTGGCATTGTCCAACTTCATGTACCAGCTTAGGACAGGCCTCACTAGATAGTCTTGGAAAAAGTAGATCAATAACTTATCATTGTGGATCACCTCAGCCATTTTGTTGCAGTAAGATCGAAGGTGAGTGTTTAGGCATTCCAACCTAGTGTAATTTATAAACTCCAGTATCCTAAAATCTTTTGGTACCATGATGTTTGGTACCAAGCATACTTCAGATGCTCGCATGGGTCAAACCAATCATTTCTCTCAACTACTCTTAACCTTTCTTCTAAAGCAGATATCTTATCGTCATTCATAAAACCAGTGGACCTATTATTGAAAGGCCCATCCGCTGTTAAATCTACAGTGATCGGAGCTTGATTTGGCTGGATGGGAACAACAAGTGTAAAGTGCTGCTTCGTTACTGAATCTGTCCCCAAGTTCTAGGATACCCTAGGAACATGAGCTGGTGGTGCTCCTATAGGTGGTTGGGTAGATGTTGCCTCCCTATTCTTGGCTCTTAGAAGTTGCTCAAGCAGATTGGTCATCCGAGAAACTTCATTTCTCACGGATTCCAATTCACTTTGGTAGCGGGATTCTAGGATGGCCCTCTCTTCGTTCTCCGTTCTTGATCTTAGCCTAGTGTAGTGGACCTTGGATGGGGGACCTATGTTTCATGATCTGGTAGTGCATGGAAAAATGTAAATGAATGAATGATAAAGCATAATGCATGATGTATATGTAATGTGAGCTTGGTTTTTCCAAAAACAATTGATGGCCAACATTTTGCTTGTGTAATGGGTATGGACTCTTTTTTCATATTCCTTATCAGGAGTAGTTTTGGTCAAGTTGTTGCTTCGGTAAACTTAACCCTACTCTATAAGAGATGTTTTACAAAAGATGGGTTAAAGCCCCTTTTCATTAATAATATTTGTTGATACGTCTTTTGAAAAGAGAATACAAGAGAAAAGGACAAAAAAAACATCAATCTTCCTCTTCATCCATATTTCTAGCCATTGGTAGGAAAGTAAGGCCTTAATTCTCAATTTTTCTAAGAAGGCATCAGTCTCAGCCAAGCTTTGTCGAAAACAAAAGATGTCCCTCCCCACCCTTTGAGCATTAGTTCTAATAATCCGTGCATGAATGGTGTTGCTACCCAGATTTTGACCCATGTTTTGATAAAACAAATTTTAAAAAAAATAAATAAAAAAAGAAGAGCATGAGGGGGCTAATATTAAAGAAGCAATATGTCAATGAGATAATTACTAAATCATATATAATTACTGCCTATATATATATATATATGATTTGATTCATGCTAGTTGTCACACCCGACATCGCGGCAACCCTAAAAATAATTCTCTTGAATTAATTATGGAAAAAGAATAGATTTCTGACATCTTGTTCTTTTAGGGAAAAAGGTCTTGTTTGAGGATTCGCCACCTAGTATTATGGTCACTAGGAACCGTAGCTAGTCAACAGAGATTCTATGGCTCGGGATTGGTTACGTAAAAGGAAAGATATTATCACCCCTTAAACGTTCTGCCTAAGACAGACTCCATTGCTAGTTTTGTCTTTAATTGCTAAATGTTTATTGGTTTATGCTATGATGATTTGTTTATAATATTCCTGACTCTGGCGCCAGTGAATATTCGAGCTCGAATAATTCCAACTCTAGGGTTGGTAAAAATTTGTAGCTATGAAAAAAAAAAATTAGATCAATATTTTTATTCCCTACTCTAGCACTAGTGAATAAAAATAAATTTATTTTTTACACATGCACATATATTTTTTTTTATCTTCCTAGCTAAATAAAAAAAAATACAATGAATAAAAATAATATAAATTTAAACCGGTATTTTTATTCCTGACTCTAGCGTCAGTGAATAAACCAATAAATTTTTATTATTTTTATTTATGCATACAATTTTTTTATTTTTTATTTTTTTAATTTTTATTTATTTATGTTGCATGGTCTCAAAAAAAAGAAAAAAAAGGGTTGTGTCACTGGTACCAGTGACCCGGCTGGCCACTATTACATGCATGCATGAATCACTCACGTATGCATGCAACAGTAACAGGTAATTAATTTACCAAAAGAAGGAAAGCTGAAGAACTTACCTGGCAAGGCTGAAGGAGATGGCTGCTTCAAGGGAAGACTGCTGGATGTCACGGTGAGGAAGAGCTGCTGGGGTGGCGCAGTTGCGGGGTGAAGGCGAAGACGATGTCGATGGTGATGGAGGCTTGCCCGACTGCTATTGCTTCCCCCTCTGTTTCTGTTGTTCTGCGTCTTCTCTAGTCCTCCCTTCCTGTGCTGCTACTTACGCTATTTATTGGAAGATGAAAGACGATGGTCGATGGGGATGGAGGTCTGAACAAAAGAGATGGGGGTTCTTCTTCTCCCTGTATAGGTTCCTGGGGACTGAAGAGTTACTGAGGAACGCTTCAGCCTCTCTTCAAAAATCAGTCACCATCGTGATGAGCTACTGATTTGCTGAGATAAGCTGCTGGTGATGCTAGTCACGATGGAACTAGTGATGCTGGTGTAGTGATTGAAGCTCACGGTGCAGAGGGGAGATGCTGGTTGTTGCAAGGCTGCTGACAGTTGCCTTGTTGTTGGAGTTCACGATGCTGTGTGAGGTGACTGGTGGCAACACTACCCACGGTGGCTAATCTTGGAGTATCTGGTGTTGGGGTGGAGACTAACCGTGGCGAGGAGCTGCTTGAAATGGAGGAAGTTGCTAGGGATGAAGATCTTCCACTGCTACTCACGGTGCATAAATCATTGCTGCTAATGTGAAATGGCCTTGCTCATGAGCTGTGAGGGAGACGCTTGGCGAATTCTAATGAAGCTCGCGGTGCTAGTCTGGTCTCCAATGGCTTCTCGGTTCTGCCTTTTCTCCCCCCGTTCGTGGCCCTTTTTTGTTCCCCCTTTCGGTTCTATGATTCCTCCTCAGGGGCTTTTCGGTTATGCCAGCCTTTTTCTTCCCATGTCTCTAGATTTATACTCTCGGTTCTGTGTTTTCTTCCACCTTGGGTTTGGTTTCTGCCGTTTGTGGTTTTTTTTCTTTCGGTTCTGCCCTGTTTTCTCCCCAGTGTTTCCCCCGGTTCAGTCTTTTTTCTTCCCCTTTCTTGGGTTTTGTTTTCTCTGGCTTTATAGCCACAGAATTCCATCGTTACCAGGTAATCAATCGACTATTATTGTAGGAGTAATGGTGGCAGCGGGCAGCTGAGGCGTTGAAGAAGATGAACAGTGTTGAGAAACGACACCGTTTTTGGTGTTTTGTGTTTTGATCCTTGACATTTTGAATTTTTACATTCCAGTCCTTCGGTAAATTGTAATTGAACCCCTGCATCTCAGCGCCATTTACAAATTGGTCTTTGGATTTTAATTTTTACAATTTGGACCCCAATTAAACTCCAAACTTTGATAGTTCTTCAATTAAGTCCCTGATTTCATTAATTTAAATAAATCCAAAGTCCAATTAAGTCTAAAACTTATCAATTCTCCAATTAAGCCCCTGATTGGATTAATTAAATTAATTCCAAGCTTAATTAAGTCTCAAAACTTATCAATTCTCCAACTAAATCCTTGATTGGATGAATTAAATTAATTTCAAGCTTAATTAAGTCTCAAAACTTAATCAATTCTCCAATTAAACCCTTGATTGGATTAATTAAATTAATTCCAAGCTCAATTAAGTCTAAAAATTTATCAATTCTCCAATTAAACCCTTAATAGGATTAATTAATTCCAAGCTTAATTAGATTAATTCCAAAGTTTAATTAAACTCCAAAACTTCCAATCATATTGCTCTTAACCCAAATTTTAATTCATTCTTCATTTATTTCATTTTATTGTTTTTTCATCATTATTATTTTCATCAATTTTTTTTTATCCTTTTCAGTAAATAAAATAATAATAAAAATAAAAATAAAATGATCAAAAATTAGAAAATACCATATACATAGGATTTGATTTGTGCTGGTTATGAAAAATAATCACTACAATATAAAATACCATATAAATAGAATTTGTTGGTGCTGGTTATAGAAGACAATCTCTGCAATAATTATTGCAATATTTCCTTGAATAACACATGTAGAGATTTTCTATATAAGGAACCTCCAGTCATAATAAAAGGGGGGAGAAAATTCACAAAAGGGCAAATTTTGAAGACAAAAAATGAGGGCAACCACAAAACCCTAACCCCATTTATATTAAGCTAGCCGGTTACCCACCCTCCTTGAATAAAAAAGAGAGCCCAAGGTCCCCCTTCTTCTTCTCCTAACTCAGTCGCTAGCTAGCCCCTTCATTTCTCCATCTCAGCCACTGCACCCCCACAGACCTGACCATAGCACCAACACTCCCTTCTCCCCAATTCTAGTCTTTTCCCTTTATTTTCTTTTTCCCCTCAGTTGACCAAAGAGCACACCAGCCCCTCTGCCTTTCCATCTTTCATTCATCCCCACACACATCTAGTTGCACCCTCACTCTCAACTTCCCCACAGACCACCCGAACTAGCTGTCTTCAGCGGAGCTCCCCCCCATTTCCACAGATTCTTCTTCTCCCTCACCTGACTGAAAAGCAGTACCACCGATTTTCTCCTTCATCTCCTCCTCCCAGCAGCGGTGTCTCCGCCTCAACCCAAACAACACCCCCCTCTACATGCCTCACGGACAACAACAGCAAGCCCAACCATCGTTGCTACCAACAGGGCTGAAGACCATCAATACCTTGACCACCACTGCAACTCCCTCTACAACTGCCAGATCGGCCACTGGAAGAGGAAAGAACAACAAACCAAAATAGAAAAACAGACCCGAGCAAAGATCCGGAAAGGAGAAAATAAAATTAAAATCGACTGCTTGTTGTGTTTCTTCTTTTGTAGGTAACGATGGTTGTCACCACCGGTGAGGACAGTAAAGAGGGGAGGAAGCCATTGTAGATCTCCCCTGTTTGTTTTTTCTGGCAGCGCGTGAACCCAGGCGCTGCCAGTGACGGTAGCGCATGGAACCCACTCACCGCCTCTATTCCTGCATTCCCCTGGTAGCGCATGGAACCCACTCACCGCCTCTATTCCTGCATTCCCCTAGCAGCGCATGGAACCCACTCACTGCCTCTGTTCCTACATTCCCAAAAGTCTTCTTCTACAAATCCTGAATGTTTTGGGGTCTATTTTGCAATTTCTAAATTGTTTATTATGTCATTAGATTTGTTGTGAATTTATGGTATTTTGTATCATGTAAAAATAATGTGTGAGAAAAACATAATAAAAAAAGATGTGCGTGTGTTTTTTTTATGTATGTTATTGAATTATAAAATCAAAAAGGTAAAAAAATTAATTTAATGTTTTAATTTGCATATGGTCAAGTATCTGAAGGACAAATAAAATCATGTTGTATTTCCCATAAAAATGTAAGAACATGTTTCTACATATTTTTTTGGGATTTAATAACTAATTTATTAAAGCCTTAAGAATTTGACTAATATGTGGTTTGTTGACTTTAATTACGATTAAAGGTGATGTTTGTGTTTTTAACAAAGAAAATATATAAAAATGTTTTTTTATGTTGCATATGGCCAATATCCTAACATATTTTAAATGTTTTTTTAAAAAAAAATATTTGAAGTTTTGAAAATGTGTTTTCGCATGGATTTCTTAAACACAAAAATTATTTTCTTGCATTTCTGGATTTTACAACATGTTTGTAAAACTCCAAAGGGTGTTAGCCAATATTTCAAAAATACAAAAATCTTATTTTTTCAGGGGATTCATTTATTATTTACCTTTAATATTTGGATAAAGAAAATCCTAAAGAGATGAATATCCAAAATATTCGGACTCTCGCAATTCAGGTAGCCGATTTTCTATCATCACACATTTCTTGTTTAGCTTATCATACTTTTCAATTTGGTCCAACAACTCTGCTTGAACGTGCAAGAATTTATCCTGATTGTATTTAGCATTTTCTTGATAGTCATTAAAGTCAGACTTCAATGCTTCCAATTCAGAGCTGCTCTACATCCAGTCCAAAATCAGTGTTCCCCTTTCTTTCTCAGACTCCTCCATTACAGCCTTTCCTTTGCTTAGTTGCAGCTTTAACATCATTATTTATGCATCTCTAGATTCGAGTTGTTCGTTTAGAAATACTTTGCTTTTATCTCCTTCCATCATCATCATTTCTAATGTTGTTTTATCTCCCTTACTCTTTCCCAATTCTATTTGGAGCCTTTCTAATTGCTCCATGAGGTCCTCCTCATTACTGACCTTCTTTCTTTTCAGTGACCCTTCTATAATTCATGAAGGCCTGTCTTCAGAACATGGCATTCTAGGAGCGGCAGTTGGGGTCAAATTCCTCTACTTTTCATATCCTTCACTTGAGCTGGGGTCTCTCAACCTTTCAAACTCTTTTTGAATTAGAGTTAAGTGGCTCCAATCTTGTTTGATAGTTTCAACAACTTCTCGAGCGGATTGATCTTTGAAAAACCCAGAAAATTTAGCAAGTCCCACAATTCTTGGGATGTGTTGTATGTTGCCTAATTGTCTTATCACCAGGGTCAGTGCATAGCTGACATAACCTATGATCCCAACTAAAGGTACCCAGCATTTTTGTCCACAACTTACTAGGACATCAATGGCTTTAATCCAAGGGGCTTTCCAACTAAAGTTGCTGCTAGGTAACTCTTGCAGTTTTTTCATCCAACCTTGATCACCCAGGCTTCCTCATTCTTCTTCTTCTACTAACTTCAAGGGTTTTTGGTTAAACCACCAAAAATTATTAAAGATCGGCTTCTTGGTTTCAATATGGCTTACCATCAAGATGTATAATAACTGAGTACAACATCTCATTGCGCCTTTCCTAGTCTTCCTGAATTGGTTAAGGGTCAGGAAGGTCTCAACTAATATGGCAGTTATAGGGTTGACATGAGTATTTTCATATTCCACAAATACAGCGGCAACTTCTAGACTTATAACCCCTATTAAGCTTGGAAATAACACGAGACCATATATCCCCATAGATATTAACCTATCTCTTTCTAGCATTGATCCATATTGTGATTTTTTCCTTTCTAGTTCAACCTCCAGAAATTTCCACTTTAAACCACTGGCATTCTTCTATAAAAATATGCTCAGATGTGGAATATGCAGCAATTTTGACAACTCATGAATCACCTTGTCATTTCTCAAAAGGAAATAAACCTTATGCAAGTGTTTGGGAAACTCCATCAACATTCCATACTCCTCTATAGTGGGACACTAATCCATATTTTCAAAGGAAAAACATCTGTAATCAGGATCCCAAAAGTTATTTAGGGCTTTGATTACTAGGTTCAATAGTTTTATCTTCGTAATTTTTAATAGTCACCCATACTTCCAAGAAAATGTCGCCTCATCAATGTTCTGACTATGAACCAATATTCTCTTCATCTCATTTACCATGCAATTCAAATCTTTGACTACTGGAAGCTTCATTGCATCACATCTACAGTAGTCTCCTTCTTACAGTTGTTACAATTCAGAATTCTGCCTATATTCCACAGTAGTAAATTTGGTAATGATAGCCATCTTATCGTTTATAAAACCTGAAAACCAATATGCTTTATGGTTAGGTTTATGCAAAACATGTACTGTGGAGCATACACCCTAAAGGCAGGTTCTAATTCTTTTATGCTTGACAAGGGTAGGTTGGTTATTTATTTAGTCTCTAAAAGGGTCTCTTGCTGTCCCAGTGATCGCCCTCGTGAAGGCAATATGAGGGCTCAGTAGGTAATAGGATGGCATATGGACTCATCATTACTAGTTTAAGCACTCAGCGAAGAGTTGGGGTCTACACAAACTTAAACCTTGACTAAAAGTCATAAGGTAAGCTACTAGTCCCCCACTTAACCTCAAGTTTTTTTGTATAAACTCTCATTTAAAAAGAGAATGATGCATGAAACAATTATATAATGCATGAAAATATGTACAAATTTAAAGCATCTGAGCAAATAACTAAAGGAAATCCATCTTAACAATAACACGCATAAAACCAAAGATTAAAATCAGACAAAACAATGCTTAGTCTATAATTTTCCTAATGGAGTCGCCATTCTGTCGCACGTGTGCGGCGTCGCGGTGATCGTCCACCCTCTCAGGTGTGCTATGTCTATCTATTCCAACAAACATAGGGAGACAAGGGAATTCTTGTCTCTTATTAGTGGAAAAAATGGAATGGGAGTCGCAACCTAGTTTTTGGTTATTAGGAACCCTAACTGGTCTCAGAGATCAGGTATAGAGACTAGTTGCGTAAAGGGAAGGTATTAGCACCCCAAATACATCCTAGCTCAAGTAAGTTGCATTGTTTCATTGTCTGACATATGCTAAGGTTTCATTGTATTTCTAATTGTTGGTTTTCTACAGTTTAAGAAAAAGTCCTATTCGGTGAGGAGGTCCTTATCTTATTGGGTAAAAACTAATTGTTTTATTGTCTATAAAAAAAACTAACTTTTTAATATCAGGAATATGTTTTACGTATAAATTTATAATCCTGGACATTAAAAGAAAACAAAATTATTGTTTTGGAATTTTTGAAATATTGGCCAAGCTCTCATGACTTTTAATAAACTGATTATTAAAGCCAACAATGCATGATAAAACATGTTTTTGGATTTTTTTTCTTTAAAATATGATTGTCGCATGTCCCCCGCGCGGTGTCTAATGGTGCTTTTTTTGTTTTTGTTTTGCTTAATTTTTCTTTGGAGTCTCCACCTAGTATTTTAGTCAATAGGAACCCTAACTAGTATTTCAGAGATTCTAAGGTAAGGGACTGGTTACGTAAAGGGAAGGTATTAGCACCCTTATTACGCCCTACCTAAGGTAAGTTGTTTGGTGTTTGGTCTGCCTTATAATTGTTATGGTGTTGGTGTTCTCTTAAATAGGTTTTCTAGGATAGGTTTGCTATGATGAATGGATTTGGGTTCAAAGTCTAAAATCAAGAACCCTTGGCCAATATTAGTCTAAAATCAAGAACCCTTGGCCAATATTGATCATACCTTTAGATATGTCTACAAAGTGCCAAGGAGAATCAATGCAAATCTCTTGAAATCTGTGTTTGATTCAAATTAAATTTATTAAGATAGAAATCCAAGGAGATTCCATGTGCTTTAAAAGCTCATTTTTCCCTTAGTATTTTATACTCTCATGGCTTGTAAACCGGGGAGTCAAAAATTAAAATATCCTCAATTATAATCAAGGTTTCTCTCAAGGATGTGTGATGACTTGTTATTCCTAGAAAATTATTTTGGATATTTACCACTTAAGGTTTCTTTATCCAAATATTAATAGTGAATAATAACAAGTTACTCCCAGTAATATTTTGGATATTCATCCTTTTGGGATTTCTTTATCCAAACATTAACGGTGAATAATAGATGAATTCCCCTCGTTAAAATAAGATTTTTGTATTTTTTGAAATATTGGCCAACACCCTTTGGAGTTTTACAATCATGTTGTAAAATTAAGAAATGCAAGAAAATAATTTGTGTTTAAGAAATCCATGCGAAAACACATTTTTTTAAAAAAACTTCTAATATATTTTTTTATATAAAAAGAACGTTCAAAACATGTTAGGGTATTGACCGTATGCAACACACAAAAAAACATTTTTTATATTTTATTTGCAAAATACACACGCATCACAGTTAATCACAATTAAAGTCAACAAACCAAATATTAATCAAATTTTTAAGGCTTTAATAAATCAGGTATTAAATCCCATAATATATGTAGAAACATGTTCTTACATTTTCAAGAGAAATAAAACATGATTTTATTTGTCCTTTAGATACTTGACCATATACGAAACTAAAACATTCAATTCATTTTTTATCTTTTTGATTTTATAATTCAATAACGTACATAAAAAACTACAAACACACACACATCCCTTTTTATTATATTTTTCTCATAACATGTAATTACAAATAACAAAAATTTAAAACAAAACAAACACATCACACAAATAAAATTGATTACAAAACAGCCCCAAAACAATCTGGAATTATAAGGGAGGCCTTCTGCACCACCGGAAAAGTGGCGGCGCGTCTCCTCCACGCACCGCCGCCACTGGCAGCGCATGGGTTCACGCGCCGCCACCGATAAAGGTGACAAAATCATGGATCGGAAACATCTTCTCCTTCTCTGTCTTCCTACGCCATCGGTGAGGGTTACTGTCACCTGCAATGATTAGTACTTAAAAGTGCATGTTTATCAAGGTTTTATATCATTATTTTGCACTTGAAGTATCAATAACTCCTTAACTAAAGCATGTTTTATAATAAGAAGTTTGATACTATAAGATACCTTAATTTATGATAAATGCTCATCTTAAATGCAGGCCTATCACATAAATGAAAGGATTGACTGATGAGTTTAAGTATTGAAAGTGAAAGGACAAAGAGATGGCCAAACTTAGAAAAGAGATGCTGGTGTAGTCCAAACTGGAACATTGCTCGGTAATTGGATCATATCTAGAGCTCTAGATCTCGGATTTAGGTCCATTTTATATGGATGGAAAGGTAAGACATAGGCCTACAACTTTCATGGGAACCCAAGATTTAAAAAGGCTGTTTTGAATTCCAAATTGTAGGAACAACGAAGAAGTTCGAAGCTGTCCTGCAGCCCAGACACTATTCAGTGTTCAGCCCATATCTTGAGTTCTAGAAGTCCAAATGACCTCATCTTTTTTTTGTTGGAAAGCTGAGACAATTTCCTAAAACATTCCTGAGGATTCTGGGCAAATTATGATGTTAGCAATGACATCTTGTTCAGACAAGAAGATAAGGATTGTCACCAAAGTCAAGATGTGGCCACCCACTTATCAATTAGTCAACAAATCAATAGTTCCAAATTTTGGCCTATAAAAGGAGGCATTTACCATGCATTGAGGCATCTTGGTTTCCAGATCAAGATCATGTTCTTGCTTTCTCTCTTTGTATTGCTTATGTTTTGCTTTCATTAATATCAAGTTTATGCACTTCATTTCCTTTCCTTTACTTAGTTAACTTCTTTCTCATTTATGTTCTTATCTTGTTCATTTATGTTTCTTTCTTTCATTATGTTTAGCTAAGTTAATTATGTCAAGGTGAAAAGGGTACACTAATGGTGTAAGAATAAGTATAATATAAACTTAACATGGACCTTAATGTTGGATACTAACATGTTTTATATTTGCTATCTTATTCACTTTTAATACTTTGCTTGTTAAATGGTTAATCTAGATTTATGTTGTGTAACACTTGGTACAACAAATACTTGGTACTTTCATAGCCTATACTGTATGGTATAACCGACACCTGAGCTATGAAAGGAACTTGATTTGTTGTTAACATAAGTTCTAATCATGAATGCCTGACAACATTTACAAGTATTAGCATTATTCAAATAAGATAACTAATGTAATCATGTTAACAATTTATAATCTGATTAAAACCTCCTTTATTTGTGGTTTCCAATTGAGTAATAAGAGTTTATACTATACTTATTTGAAGTACCATTAGTGGATCCTCTAACCTTGATATTTGTCTCTAACCTTGCTTTTAGTCGTGTCAAGTTTTTGGCGCCGTTGCCGGGGAGGTAAATTCTTGTATAAATTATAATATTTATTTTATTTTCTCTTTTCACTTTTCATTTTTTCTAACTCTTGTTTCTTTTGTTTTGTTTTCTTTTGTTTCTTTTTCTTCTTTTATTCTCTTCTTACATGTGCATGAGAGTTTGGTCACGTACATTAAGTGGTCGACTTTGTAGGGTATCCTCATCATTTTCAGAAAATATGGTCGAAGAAGATAATCAATCGCTTCATAATGAGAATAACCGTATAAGAACACTCAGAGATCACATGAATCCCACAAGAACAAGTGCACCCTCATGCATAGTTTTCCCTCCTGATGGATCTCATTTTAATTTTAAGCCAGACATTATTCAACTTTTACCTTCTTTTCATGGCTTAGACCTAGAAAATCCATATTTGCATTTAAGGGAATTTGAGGAGGTCTGTAATACCTATAATGACTCAAATTATAGCATGAGCATCATTAGATTAAAGCTTTTTCCTTTTTCATTAAAAGATAAAGCCAAAACATGGCTACAAAATTTGAGACCAGGATCTATTCGTGCTTGGGATGAAATGCAACAACAATTTTTAAAGAAGTTTTTTCCGTCTCATAGAACAAACTCTTTCAAAAGACAAATCATCACTTTCACTCAAAAGCCAGGAGAAACATTTTACCAATGTTGGGATAGGTATCGAGATTTGCTTAATACTTGCCCTCATCACGGTTTTGAAACATGGAGATTGGTTTCACATTTTTATGAAGGGTTAACACCTAGAGATAGGCAAATGGTTGAATTGATGTGTAATGGAACTTTCGAAGATAAAGACCCTAATGAAGCAATGGAGTAACCAGACTTGCTAGCCGAAAATGCTCAAAATTAGGAGACCACAGGTACTTATGAGGCACCAAGTAAAACTCAACCTCATACATCTAGTGGAGGTATGCACAACCTTAGGGAAGATCATGACCTCCAAGCCAAGTTTGCATCTTTAGCTAGAAAAGTCGAAGCACTTGAATTGAAAAAGAGTGGTCAATTAAAATATGTTCAAGACATTGTGTGTCAAATCTGTGAGACCAATGAACACTCAACAAATGATTGTCCAGCTTTGCCTTCTTTTAGGGAATGCCTCCATAAACAAGCCCATGCTTTAAATAGTTTCCCAAGGCCCAACCATAACCCATACTCACAAACGTATAACCCTGGTTGGAGAAATCACCCAAATTTTAGTTGGAAGAGTGATAGCAACAATGCACAAACTTCATAGCCACCGTTTCAAGCACACCATAATTTCCAAAATTCTCATGGATATGCACCTCCTTATGCTCCACCTCCTAGAAGAAATCTTGAGGAAACATTGCATACATTCATTGAAAAACAAGAGGCAATCAACACTCAACTTGCTCAAGGCATGACAGATTTCAAGGATGCTCTTGCAAAATTAACATCTGCTCTCAGTTTTCAAGAGAAAGGTAAGTTTCCATCTCAACCACAACAAAATCCAAAGGGGCAATACAATGTAAATGCGAGTAGTTCTGGAAGCCAACACATGGATCAAGTCAAATCAGTCATCACTCTTCATAGTGGTAAGGTTATTGAAAAACCCATTCTTGAACCTTGTGAGAAAGATGATGAGTCTATCTCTGAGGGTAAGGAAGGGGTTGAACCTGAACATTGCAAAGAAAAGGCTGATTCCCCACCAGCACTTCCATTTCCTCATGCCATGACCAAACAAAGGAAAGTCAATCACAACTCTGAAATCTTTGAAACTTTCAAACAGGTAAGGATCAATATACCTTTGTTGGATGCTATTAAACAGGTTCCTTCCTATGCTAAATTTTTGAAAGATCTATGCACTATGATGAGAAAACTGAATGTGAAAAAGAAAGCCTTTTTAGCTGAACAAGTAAGTGCCATTCTTCAGAACAATAATGCTTTGAAATATAAAGACCCTGGTTGTCCTACAATTTTTTGCTTTATTGGAGAACATAAAATTGAAAGAGCCTTACTTGACCTTGGAGCTAATGTGAATTTAGTTCCATATTCAGTTTTTCAAAGTCTCAATCTAGGTGAGTTAAAACCAACTTCTGTTACTCTTTTACTTACTGATAGATTGGTAAAAGTGCCTCGAGGAATAGTTGAAGATGTGTTAGTACAAGTCGATAAATTCATTTATCCTGTGGATTTCATTGTCTTGGACACGCAACCTGTTGCAGCATGTAATTCATTTCCTATTATTTTAGGACGTCCATTTCTTGCAACTTTTAATGCATTGATTAATTGTAGGAATGGACTCTTGAAGTTATCTTTTGGAAACATGACACTGGAGATGAATATTTTCAACTTTTGCAAGCAGCCTGGAGATGATAATGATTTACAAGAAGTAGATCTTATTGAAGAATTAGTTCATGATCCACTTGAATCTACTTTGAGTAAAATTGAGTTGGATGAATCTGAAGATTTGCAAATGATTTATTCTCAGGAAGAAATCACGGATGAAAAGGCACAAAAAATATTGATGTCGATCTTTTGTCAAGAGTGACAACAGATTTGACATCTGACATCCCACCAATCGATGATTACTCTCCTAACGAATCCTTACTTTCTCTTAATTCAATGCCTTGGTTTACTAAAAATATCAATTTTCTTCCTTTAGGAGATTTGCCAGCTCACTGGAGTACTGAAGACAAAGAAAAGTTTTTGAATGAAGTGAAGAACTTTTATTGCGATGACCCTAACTTATTCAAATATTGTCCTGATCAAAAATTTCAAAGATGCATTCCTCACAATGAGGTAAGTAGTGTCATTAAACTTTGTCATTCTGAAGCATGTGGGAGTCAATTCTCATCAAGAAAGACGACTGTAAAAATCTTACAAAATGGATTTTATTGGCCCACCATGTTCAAGGACACACAAGCATTCTGCAAAACTTGTGAAAATTGTCAAAAAATTGATACTGGTTAAAAAGTTTTGCTTTATAATTCTCAACTCCATTTATTTCCTGAAAAAATAAGATCACGATGGAGTGGTCCATTTATCTTGAAACATGTGTATCCTTATGAGGCCCTTGATATTGAGAATTGAAAGAATGACAATGTTTTGAAGGTAAATGGACATCGTTTGAAAGCTTACTTTAATGAGTTTCCTAGTGAAAATGAATCCATTGGTTTGAATGATCTTGTAGATAAAGGTTGATTATTTTGTTTTTCTCACATAGTTTTATGTTTTGTTTTGGTACAACTTTTGTTTTGCTAGTCTCTCTCTCACCTTGGTCAAATGGCGGATAACGGTACTCCGTGACTTAAGTTGGCTCTTTCAGTTTTCCAAATAACTGATATATGTATATATTTGTACAATTCTTAGCTCTTTCTCCCTTCTTTGAATCTCTTCTCTAATTCTCTTTTGAAAATGGACACCACTCTTGAAAAATTGAAAAGGTATTTTCCCGCTCTGCCTCCAAATGCGATTACAAAAATTTACCGTGCTAGGTATGTAAGATTGAGGTTGTTAATGAATCATGGAATTCCTGAAGACATTCGCTGGCTAATTGAAGCAAAGGTCCGCTTATCAGGTGAGTCCTCCAATTCTTTCATTTCACACATGCCTGGAATAGGTACAAGCACTTTTGCAAAGAAACGTCGTGCAAAACGATTGAAAGTCTGTCATAGATGTGCCAGATGGACTTGCAATGCAACATGTCGTTCTTTAGGAATGGTATCTGTAAACCGTGAAGATAAGATACAATTCATTAAGGATGGCCTGAGTAAGGGGTCTTTAGATAATCTTTTGTTGACCCTTGAGACACATCCTAGTGGAGATGTGCACCGTGTAATTCATGATTTATGGCCACAATTCCATAAAGAACATGATCAACTTAGTCTTGGGAATCTGACTAAAAAAGACTCTGTTTGCCAGTTTTTAAGAAAACTGGATGGGAAGCCTATCCCCGACCCATAAAGGGCGTTTAAGCCATTCTTGGACGTAAAACCAAGGGAAGATGTGAGCCACAATCACAACTACCTATACATACACATGCTTTTTCAAAATAAATAATTAATAAAGAGAGAGAGAGAGAGAGAGTATGTGAGACTACAGCTGGCCTACATACAGGTGGTATGATTGCATTTTCAATTTCTCATCTATAAATTCTTCTCCTCCTTCCCTTCATTTCTACTCAACCCATACATTCATCAAATATAGAAGTGTGTAGAAATGGCAGGTTCCTCAAGTCATCACATAAGAAATATTTGTGTTTTCGGTGGATCTAGTCCTAGGAAAGAAAAAGAGTTTTTAGAATCAGCAAATCATCTTGGTCAGGTACTAGCTGAGAGAAAGATTCATTTAGTGTATGGGGGAGGCAGCCTTGGGTCAATGGGAGGTATGTCAATGGCTGCATTTTTAGGAGGCAATCAAGTTTTGGGGGTTATCCCCAAAGCTTTAGTAAATGGGGATATCATTGGAAAAACAATTGGAGAGGAACTACAAGTCTCCACAATGTCTGATCGTCTGAACGCCATGTTTAGCCATGTTGATGCCTTCATTGCCTTACCAGGTGGTCTGGGCACATTGGAAGAGATCTTTCATATTTCATCATGGGCCCAACTGCACATTCACCATAAACCTATAGGTTTGTTAAATGTTAATGGTTTCTATGATAATTTGTTGTCTTTTCTTGATCAAGCTGTGGAACAGGAATTTCTAACATCTTCGGCACGACGAATCATAATCTCTGCTGCTACTGCTGAACAATTTATTGACCAACTACAATCTTTCATCCCTGTCATTGATCCCTGCATAAGTCGCTTAGATTGGTCAACTACGGAAAGCCGTAAAAAGCTTATATTAGATTTGAGCCTTCATTTGTGAAACCTTGTGTCTTTTGGTTTTATTAATAGCATATTATTTTGTTTGGTTACTTCTTATATTTGTTTAAGTGTGTTTCAGGTGATGTCATCTATACTCTATCTTTCTACCTTAGGACATTGAGGACAATGTCTCGTTTTGGTTGGGGGGAGAGGGTAGTAGTTAAAAAAAAACTAACTTGCTAACTGTTTTTGCTATTTGACAAAATTGTTATTAGGATGGCAGAGTATGAAGTCAGTTTTATTAACTCTTGAGACACATCTTAGTAAGTATCCTTATTAGGATGGCAGAGTAAAGAGAAAATTTTATTGACTCTAGAGATGCATCTTAGTAAGTATCATTACCAAGGTCTATCATAATACTTCTTGAAATATTCAGGTTTACAAACTCTCGCATTGTTATCACCTGATTCTGCTTCATATACTCATTTAACAAGTATTCTTAAACCTTCATTTTCACACACACACTTTAACATATGATTGTGGGTTGCACGTTGGATTATTACATTATTTATGTTCTTTTGTTGAAGGTAACAACTAAGGGAAAGGGATAGTATATAATTTCATTTAAAAAAAAAGAGATAATATTGATGATAATAAAAACGTAGATAAGTTTGGTTTCGTAGCCTCCCTAACCTAAGCAATTAAGCCCAAAGGGGTGTTTTAACACCTAATACCCTAAAGTCAACTGACTTGGGAGCTATTGACCCAAAGCTTGTTACATGGGTTGAGGAGAAAAACTTAAGGGAATCAAACATTGCACTATCTACGTATCAGTATCTGCAACCCGAGTTACTAAGCTCGTCGGGGTGTCTCAACACCTAATGCCCTAAGACCAACTGGTCTAGGAGTCATTAGCCGAAAGCTCGTTACATGGGTTAAAGATACATTGTGTTTTAAGTTGTATGTGCATATAAATAAATAAAAAAAGAAAAAGAAAAAAACAAGAGAAAAAGAAAAAGAAAATAATAATAATAATAATAATCCCAACTCAAGGAAGTTCACCTTAAACATTTGAACATAATATTGTTTTCTTCCAACAAAAGCCCCATCATCTATGTTTTCATATATTAAGCACATAAAAAGAAGGTTTATTAATATCTTGTTTAAAAAATATGAAGCAGGAATATAAATTTAATGAGAGTTTGTTTATCTAGATAGATTAATGGAAGTTGAATGATGATGAATGCCTTGCTTTGTAGAACTTGCAAATTGTTTCTCTATTTTAACGCTTTTGTTTACTAGGGACTAGTAATAAGCTGGTTGGGGGGTGTGATTAGTACTTAAAAGTGCATGTTTATCAAGGTTTTATATCATCATTTTGCACTTGAAGTATCAATAACTTCTTAACTAAAGCATGTTTTATAATAACAAGTTTGATACTATAAGATACCTTAATTTAAGGTAAATGCTCATCTTAAATGCAGGCCTATCACATAAATGAAAGGATTGATTGATGAGTTTAAGTATTGAAAGTGAAAGGACAAAGAGATGGCCAAACTTAGAAAAGAGATGCTGGTGTAGTCCAAACTGGAACATTGCTCGGTAATTGGATCATATCTAGAGCTCTAGATCTCGGATTTAGGTCCATTTTATATGGATGGAAAGGTAAGACATAGGCCTACAACTTTCATGGGAACCCAAGATTTAAAAAGGCTGTTTTGAATTCCAAATTGTAGGAACAACGAAGAAGTTCAAAGTTGTCCTGCAGCCCAGACACTATTCAGCGTTCAGCCCATATCTTGAGTTCTAGAAGTCCAAATGACCTCATCTTTTTTTTGTTGGAAAGCTGAGATAATTTCCTAAAACATTCCTGAGGATTCTGGGCAAATTATGATGTTAGCAATGACATCTTGTTCAGACAAGAAGATAAGGATTGTCACCAAAGTCAAGATGTGGCCACCCACTTATCAATTAGTCAACAAATCAATAGTTCCAAATTTTGGCCTATAAAAGGAGGCATTTACCATGCATTGAGGCATCTTGGTTTCCAGATCAAGATCATGTTCTTGCTTTCTTTCTTTGTATTGCTTATGTTTTGCTTTCATTAATATCAAGTTTATGCACTTCATTTCCTTTCCTTTACTTAGTTAACTTCTTTCTCATTTATGTTCTTATCTTGTTCATTTATGTTTCTTTCTTTCATTATGTTTAGCTAAGTTAATTATGTCAAGGTGAAAAGGGTACACTAATGGTGTAAGAATAAGTATAATATAAACTTAACATGGACCTTAATGTTGGATACTAACATGTTTTATATTTGCTATCTTATTCACTTTTAATACTTTGCTTGTTAAATGGTTAATCTAGATTTATGTTGTGTAACACTTGGTACAACAAATACTTGGTACTTTCATAGCCCATACTGTATGGTATAACCGACACCTGAGCTATGAAAGGAACTTGATTTGTTGTTAACATAAGTTATAATCATGAATGCCTGACAACATTTACAAGTATTAGCATTATTCAAATAAGATAACTAATGTAATCACGTTAACAATTTATAATCTGATTGGAACCTCCTTTATGTGTGGTTTCCAATTGAGTAATAAGAGTTTATACTATACTTATTTGAAGTACCATTAGTGGATCCTCTAACCTTGATATTTGTTTTTATCATTGTTTAATCCTTGCATAAATCTTCCATCTCAAAGTTCTTATTAATTTCTTCCTCTTCTTTTTATTACTACTACTACTACTATTTACATTCTTGTTATATTTTATGTACATTAAGTATGCTCTGTGTTTGATCAAGGATCCTGACATTGTTGGTCTTGCCTTGTTCATTCGCATCAGAAACCTGTTTATATTATATATCTCTTTGATCTTTTTTTATAAAATCAGTATATAGGCTGGAAACCTGTGACCCGATCTTTGAGATCATTCTCAGGTATAACAACGCCACGTACTTAGTATTATTAATATTATTATTATTATTACTATTATTGTTGTTATTGTTGTTGTTGTTGTTGTGTTGTTATTTATAATTTATACAATTAACCTCTCTGTGGTTCGACCCCGGTCTTGCCGGGTTATTTATTACTTCGACACTCCTGCACTTGGGAAAAGACATCAAGCTTTTAGTTGTGTCATGCAACAAGACACAAAAACACACAAGCACAACAAATCAGTTGATTTTAATCTTTTTCTTCCTTTCCAGATCTGTTCTTGGGTTGGTTCTTTTCAATTTTTTAGATCTGTAATCATTTCTTTCTCTTTCTGGTGGCTGCTCTTTCCTTCTTCAAATGGAACATCTGGCGGAGGTGGGAGTGTTGGAGGTCGGTCAGGGCTGATGAGGGAAGACCTATTGTGGTTGACAGCAGTGGAAGAGATGGGGACCAATGGGTATATGGCCGGCTGGGAAGCACAGCTATTCTGTGGGGGAAGATCGCGTTTTATGTAACAGTCCAGCTGTACAACTCAATCAATGTTAAAAGATCACATCATATCCTCTTTATTCGAGGGTGATTTTTTTTTTCAAAAATTAAGCAGAGTTTTCTTTTACATTTAGGACATGCCAAGTTATCGACTACTATCAATTTACTCAATCAACCCATCATCACAAGGTCCCATAATTTCGGACCTTATATCAAACCTTATAATTCCACACAATATACATATATATATATATATATATATACATATATATATATATATGTATCCTACGAGTAAGATCAATATGAACATAGTCCAATCATCATATCATAAAATTTAAGAGAAAAGGAATACTAACATGCAAAGAAAGTATTACAACATAATAAGTGTTCCTAAATATTTCAAAAGGGTTAGTTACAAGATAACTAAAATACTAAATGCTAAGCTGAACTTTTATAAATACATCAAGGTTCACACAAAAGTATACTACATAAACACGTTAATTCCCTTTTGTTTAAGTTAAATATTTACATAAACTTCACAAAGTAGAGTCCTAAACTAATGATCTTCCTAGATGTTTGATGGACCTGTTACATAACTAAATATACCATTATGTTGATAAAGAATATATGTATGCTCATGTAATAAATACGAATGAAGTACTAACTTTCTATCGAACCATAAGAATTCTAACAGAGAACTTATATTTTGCTTGTAAATCTTTTAAACCCAATTAACACTCATTTGTATATTCTTAATTGAATAATCTTATTTACTTGCATGAACTGGGTGACCTTGCAAGGTCTAATCTTGTAATCCATTTCACGGCGATCCTACCACGGATGCCATTAGCCGAAGCTAATCTTGTACTTCACATCCCGGAAATCCTATCATGAATGCCATTAGCTGAAGCTAATCTTGTAATTCATATCCCGGCAATCCTATCACGGATGCCATTAGCCGAAGCTAATCTTGTATTTATGCTAGATTTTATTTACATTGAACACGATATTTATTGTAATTGCATTCACCAGACAAATTTTAAATTATATAAGTGCAAATAGGAGGAAAATCACGCACCTGCTTCGCTTGTCTCACGACCTCATCTAACAGAAGATCCAATCCTGGTTGCTCCTCCTAAATGACAAGGAAGTTTTTTTTGTTATGATTCCTTCAAGCCGATATTATAGAGAATTCATATTCATCCATTACTCATATGTTACTTTCTATGCATGTTCATTTCCTCATAATAACATTCATACATATCTCATGTACATTTTCAGAGTTTGTATCTCAATGTGCAAGCGTTCGTATGACTCAATTCTTTTATATTCTTATTTATAGTATTCACGTGAAAGTCTACTGTTACTGTCCAATTTCCAATTGTTACTTCTAATTTTGAATTGTTACTGTCTGACTTTGAACCGTTACTATCTGACTTTGAACCATTACTGTCCAATTTCCAACCGTTACTGTCTAACTTTGAACCGTTACTATCTGACTTTGACTTGTTACTGTCCAATTTCCAACTGTTATTGTCTGACTTTGAACTGTTACTGTCCAATTTCCAACTGTTTGAACACTCATAAGATTTTTAACTATATCTAAAGTTCTAAAACTTCATTTTAAGTGAGATTGATCTCGTTAGAAAGCTAAAACACGAGGCTACCAGTTCTCTAAAGGAAGGAGAACCCAGTTCTGCCTCCAAGATAGCTAAAATTGCTCATCAACTAATCAATCATAATGCCCTACATAATCAGTCATGACTCAGTTTCGATTGGTAACCCATAACTAGAGTTCTACATCTCCAAATTGAGCAAGACAAGTTTCCTTGGTTAGCTAACATTCAAATCTACAATTTCTATAAGGAATCCAATTCTATTTCCCTCATCTTCCTATCCAAAATCTCACTAAAAGTCAGGAGACAAGTCTGTCTAGATTTGTCTCCCCCTCCCCTTCATACAATACTTTCATAAACTGCATACCACACACATAAATTAACTTAATCTCAACAATAAGTACTTTTCTCCCGATTTATGTCTAAGAACTCTAACCTATGATTCAATATCCAGGCATTAATTCTTTATCGAATTTAAAGAATGAATTTTTTTAAAATCAAGTTTAGAATACCTTACCTGGTACAAATTAAGATTTTGATCTTCAACCAGTTGAAGATTTTCAACTCCCTCCTTTCTTTCCTTCTTGTTCAATTTCTTGGTAATCCTTTGGTCTCAAGTGTTTATCCCATCTATAAGCTCTTAATTTTGGATGGGTTCTTGAAATTTTAGTGTTTCTCTCTTGATTTCTCAAGAATGGGTATAAAACTCCCTATCTTCTCTCCTTATGGTTCCTACAGATTTTGTTTTAGTGAGGAGAGAGTATTTATACTCTATATTTTCCCTTACTTGCATTTAGGGCCCCCTTTTCCTTTAAGTGTATTTTTTTTCTCTTCAATTAAATCCAACCCTCAACAGTACCAGGTTCATTATAATATCTCGAATTATTTCACTCGGAAATTCATATTAAAAATTTTTTGAATTCCTGTTTTTTATTTAACCATATGCATGAATTTCTTCACTTTTACTTATTTATTTTTCTTGGGGTTTACATTTTGTTTTAGAGAGGGAGGCGGCTCCTCTTGGTGAAACAGAAGAGAGTGGCCAGGAGAGGGTAGTGTTGTGGTCGGCTTTCAAAGGGAGGGGGCAGCTTTTGCTTGGCTTGGGGAGGAAAGACCGGTGAGCAAGGAAAGGAAAGGCTTTGGCTAGTGGCCGAGGGAGAAGAAGCCAAGGGTTACGGATGTGAGAGGGACGGTCTTGTGAAGTAGAAAATAGGGAACTCCTGTTCGGGTGGCAGCTGAGGGGAAGAAGAAAATAGGGGAACTGGCGGTGACTGCTCTTTTTAATTTTTTTAGAGATGAGGGGTCGCGGCTAAGGAAGAGAAAGGGTTTACGGTTCTTTATCTTTAGGGATTTTTTTATGTTTGGCTCCCTTTTTTTCTAAAAAAATTTCCCCTCGTGAATATTCCACCCTTTTATTATGACTGGAGGTTCACTTATATAAAAAATCTCTACACGTGCTATTCAAGGAAATATTGCAATAATTATTGTAGAGATTGTCTTCTATAACCAACACCAACAAGTCCTATATATTAGGTTTATTTTATATTGCAATGATTATTTTCTGTAACTAGAACGAATCAAATCATATATCTATGGTATTTTATATTGCAATAATTATATATGATTTAGTAATTATCTCCTTGACATATTGCTTCCTTAATATTAGCCCCTGATGCTCTAGGTTATCGCCACATGTAAACCTTCATTTTTTCATTTTTTATTCTTTATTATTTTTTAAAATTTATCAAAACATGGGCCAAAAAGTAGGTAGCAACAATGATAACGAATTTTTTTTGGGCTTTGAGAGACTCGGCCGTATGCACGAAACAAATTTTTTTTTTATGAAAACCGGGTATTTTAATACCAAATTTGTATCTTCATGATAGAAAATTATAGACCGATATTAATCAAATTGACGTAGGAAAATATGCAAGGAGATCTTAATTTCTTCAAAAAAAGTTTAATATTTTTTTTAAAGAAAAGGGACTGGGCCAAACCTGGCCTAATTTGTGGGCTGGGCCTGTACTGGCCCAGATACAAGGATGGACGTAGCCCAGCCGTGTGGGCTGGGCTGATGTACCAGCCCAACTAACAAACAACTGGTTACTGTGCTGAGCTGATCAGAACTGGGTCAAAAGAACAAATCTTGGTTTCAAGTAAACATCCATCTAAAGAAATCAGAACTGATCACTAAAACAATACATCAATTTTATATTCTAAATATTTATCATTTCTTAACATTAGTTAATTAACAAATCCATTGTATAACTAATCCTAACCATCAAACAACCATAGTGTTTGCACTGGTAATTTAATTGAATGACAACCTTAAGAACTAGATAAATTGATTAATCTTGACAACATGATTGTCTGCAGTCTATGTTTGATTCATTCGAATGTTCTCCCTAAGGTTAATAATGTAGATTTGCCATAATTATTAAACTCAATTGTTTCGCAAGTTCATATACCAAAACTCCATTTTGATATCAAACTTAGCAATAAATTGTCTACAATAATAACTTAAAGTTTGCTCTATCAATTAAAATAAACAATCATAGAAAAAATAAGCATATAAGAACAAACATATTCATCATATAAACTGAAAAGAAAAGGTTAAATAAATCTCACAGTTCTTGAAATCTGAAGGTTTCCGTGTCCTTACAACCAAGAAAAAGAGTTTAGCCTTACATGTCTACTGAACAATTAATAAAAAAGGAGGAATGCATGATTTCGGGTTTCTTAGAGGAAGGGGGCATTTTTCTCTTTTCTGGTCATTCTCCTCCTTTCTCCTCTTTCCTTTCTCTTTTTTTTTTATATCCTAGGAAACCCTAGTCTCTATTTTACAAAATAGTCCTCCCTTAATTAGACAGTTTATATTTAAGTACTTCAATAACTATTTTTCTAAAAAAGAAGAAATAGCCTTGTATGAAATCTTCAAGCTTTGACTTAGAGGAGCTAAATTACTGAAATAAAAACTTGAATGTTAGTTTGGATGCTTCAGGATGTAATTTGAACTAATTTCTTCATAAAATCTATTGCTGGCAGAATTCATTTGTCATCTTAGAAAAATCATATCTCCCTCATATGAGATTTTTTTTTGTTGAACTTTGGTACTTTGATAGGTCTTTAAGTCAAGAATCCAAAACAATTGAGTTTGCATCAAATGGACTTCTGTAGCTCAAGTTATTCAAGTCAGAATGACCAAAGGTCAACACTGACAAATTGCGAGATTTGACTTTAAAGGCTACAATTTCCGTGCTCTTCCTCTCTTTTTTCTTGCCTTAGATATCTAGAAAGGTATGAATGTTAGCTTTCTAATTTTGCTAGAATCACTTCATTTCAACCACTAGAGCTCACGCTCTGCACACAACATTGACTGAAAGTCAAATTAGCCAATTACCTCCAATTTACTCCTTTTTGTATCTTTTCATCCAAAAGTGCCTTCAAAACATAAAACAAAGAATATCAATGAATTTTATATATAAAACATAGGCTAAACACTAGTTGAATATGGGTGAAACTATCGAATAATATAGTTGCATCAAGGGTCTGAAGTAGCCTTCCTCTCTCTTGGGATTCCTTGATAATGGCAGGAGAAGGACTTCTACGAGGAGAGCTACTCCCCCCTATCACAGATGGATGCTAGGGTGTCACCCCTTCTAGTTCTATGACATCCCTTTTTTTAAAAAGAGATATCTTACTCTTTTTGAGTCCATATCTTGGTTTAAAGTAGAAAAGGAAAGAAACTGGTAGTGAAAAATACTTGGAAATGAGTTTTGTCTCATTGGATTAGAACTAAAATAGTTCGGGGTTTTCAATAACAGAAACTAAAAGAAAAGTTAGAGGTAAGAAAGACTAAGGTTATAAAGAAAACATCTTTCTACCCTCATCATTGAATGAATGATTTTTCATATCATCTCACATCTCTAGAAATTCACTTAATTATAGAATTAAGTGCAATTCACTATATTGTTTCCCAATAGACGCCTCCTTTAAATAAAGATAAGTCACTAGCCATAAAGAATCCTAACAGTCCTGATTAGTACTTAAAAATGCATTTTTATCAAGGTTTTATATCATCATTTTGCACTTGAAGTATCAATAACTCCTTAACTAAAGCATGTTTTATAATAACATACCTAATAATATAAGATACCTTTAATTTATGGTAAATGTTCATCTTAAATGTAGGCCTATCACATAAATGAAAGGATTGATTGATGAGTTCAAGCATTGAAATTGAAAGGATAAAGAGAGGGCCAAACTTAGAAAAGAGATGTTGGTGTAGTCCAAACTGGAACACTATTCGGTAATTGGGTCATATATTGAGTTCTAGATGTCCAAATGACCTCAATTTTCTGGACAAATTCGGTAAGACATAGGCCTACAACTTTCATGTGGAGTCTAAGATTTAGAGAGGCCGTTTTCAAGTTCAAATTATAGCAACAACAGAGAAGTCCGAATCTGTCCTGCAGCCCAGACAATGTTCAGTGTTTAGCCCATATCTTGAGTTTTAAAAGTCCAAATGACCTCAATTTTTTTTCCCTGGAAAGATAAGACAATTTCCTAGAACTTTCGTTAGTATAGGTGGTTCTATGTTTTATGTTAGCAATGACATTTTATTCATACAAGAAGATAAGGATTTTCACGAAGTCAAGAGTTGGCCACCCACTCAACAATTAGTCATCAAATCAATAGTTCCAAATTTTGGCCTATAAAAGGAGGCATTTGCCATGCATTTATGCATCTTGGTGTTCAGATCAAGATCATGCTCTTGCTCTCTTTCTTTGTATTTTGTAATATTTAAGTTTTATTTGATGTTATATTAATCTCTTGTTTAAGCTTTTCATTTCCTTTCCTTTATTTATATAATTATGTTCTTATCTTGTTTATTTATGTTTCTTTCATTCATTATGTTTAGCTAAATCTATTATGTCAAGGTGAAAATGTTACACTAACGATGTAAGAATAGGTATAGTATAAATTCAACATGGATTTTAATGCTTGATACTAACATGTTTTATATTTATTATCTTGTTCACTCTTAATACCTTGCTTGTTAAATGGTTAATCTAGATTTGTGTTGAACAACCCTTGGTACAACAAATGCTCGACACTTTCATAGCCCAACTGTATGGTATAAACTACACATGTGCTATGAAAAGACCTTGATTTGTTGTTAACATAAGTTATCACCATGAATACATGATAATATTTACAAGTATTGGCATTACTCGAATAAGATAATTAATGTAATTATGTTAACAATTATAATCTGATTGGAACCTCCTTTGTGTGTGGTTTCCGGTTGAGTAATAAGAGTTTATATTATACTTGTTTGAAGTACCATTAGTGGATCCTTTAACCTTGATATTTGTTTTTATTGTTTAATCCTCACATTAATCTTACATCTCAAAGTCCTATTTTTTATTACTATTACTATTATTAATATCATTACTACTACTACTACTACTATTGTTATTATTAGTATTAGTATTACTATTACTATTACTATTACTACTACTACTACTACTACTAATTAGTATTATTATTGTTGTTATTGTTGTTGTTGTTGTTGTTGTGTTGTTGTTATTTATAATTTATATAGTTAAGCTCCCTGTGGTTCGACCCCGGTCTTGCCGGGTTATTTATTACTTCGACACTCCTGCACTTGGAAGAAGACATCAATCTTTTGGTCGTGTCAAGTTTTTGGTGTCATTGCCGAGAGGTAAATTCTTGTTTAAATTATAATATTTATTTTATTTTCTCTTTTCACTTTTCATTTTATCTAACTCTTGTTTCTTTTCTTTTGTTTTGTTTCTTGTTCTTCTCTTTTCTTTTCTTCCTTTTATTCTCTTCTTACACGTGCATGAGAGTTTGATCACGTACATTAAGTGGTAGACTTTGTAGGGTATCCTCATCATTTTCAGAAAATATGGCCGAAAAAGATAATCAATCGCTTCATAATGAGAATAATTAGAATAACCGTATGAGAACACTTAGAGACCACTTGAATCCCACAAGAACAAGCGCACCCTCATGCATAGTTTTCCCTCCGAATACATCTCATTTTTATTTTAAGTTAGGCATTATTCAACTTTTACCTTCTTTTCATGGCTTAGATCTAGAAAATCCATACTTGCATTTAAGGGAATTTGAGGAGGTCTGTAATGCCCATAATGACTCAAATTGTAGCATGAACACCATTAGATTAAAGCTTTTTCCTTTTTCATTAAAAGATAAAGCTAAAACATGGCTATAAAATTTGAGACCAGGATCTATTTGTGCTTGGGATGAAATGCAACAATAATTTTTAAAGAAGTTTTTTCCATCTCACAGAACAAACTCTTTCAAAAGACAAATCATCACTTTCACTCAAAAGCCAGGAGAAACATTTTACCAATATTGGGATAGGTATCGAGACTTGCTTAATACTTGCCCTCATCATGGTTTTGAAACATGGAGATTGGTTTCACATTTTTATGAAGGGATAACACCTAGAGATAGGCAAATGGTTGAATTGATGTGCAATGGAACTTTTGAAGATAAAGACCCTAATAAAGCAATGGAGTACCTAGACTTGTTAGTCGAAAATGCTCAAAATTAGGACACCACAGGTACTTATGAGGCACCAAGTAAAACTCAACCTCATACATCTAGTGGAGGTATGCACAACCTTAGGAAAGATCATGACCTCCAAGCCAAGTTTGCATCTTTAGCTAGAAAAGTCATTGAAAAAGAGTGGTCAATTAAAATCTGTTCAAGACATTGTGTGTCAAATCTATGAAACCAATGAACACTCAACAAATGATTGTCCAATTTTGCCTTCTTTTAGGGAATGCCTCCATGAACAAGCTCATGCTTTAAACAGTTTCCAAAGGCCCAACCATAACCCATACTCATAAACATATAACCCTGGTTGGAGAAATCACCCAAATTTCAATTTGAAGAGTGATAGCAACAATGCACAAACTTCACAGCCACCGTTTCAAGCACACCATAATTTCCAAAATTCTTATGGATATGCACCTCCTCATGCTCCACCTCCTAGAACAAATCTTGAGGAAACATTGCATGCATTCATTGAAAAACAAAAGGCAATCAACACTCAACTTGCTCAAGACATGACAGATTTTAAAGATACTCCTACAAAGTTAACATCTGCTCTCAGTTTCCAAGAGAAAGGTAAGTTTCCATCTCAACCACAGCAAAATCCAAAAGGGCAATACAATGCAAATACAAGTAGTTCCAGAAGCCAACACATGGATCAAGTCAAATCAGTCATCACTCTTCGTAGTGGTAAGGTTATTGAAAAACTCACTCTTGAACCTTGTAAGAAAGATGATGAGTCTATCTCTGAGGGTAAGGAAGGGGTTGAATCTGAACATTGCAAAGAAAAGGTTGATTCCCCGCCAGCACTTTCATTTTCTTATGTCATCACCAAACAAAGAAAAGTCAATCACAACTCTAAAATCTTTGCAACTTTCAAACAGGTAAGGATCAATATACCTTTGTTAGATGCTATTAAACAGGTTCCTTCCTATGCTAAATTTTTGAAAGATCTGTGGAATTGTGAAGAGAAAACTAAATGTGAAAAAGAAAGCCTTTTTACCCGAACAAGTAAGTGCCATTCTTCAGAATAATAATGCTTTGAAATATAAAGACCCTGGTTGTCCTACAATTTCTTGCTTTATTGGAGAACATAAAATTGAAAGAGCCTTACTTGATCTTAGAGCTAGTGTGAATTTAGTTCCATATTCAGTTTTTCAAAGTCTCAATCTAGGTGAGTTAAAACCAACTTCTGTAACTCTTTTACTTGCTGATAGATCTGTAAAAGTGCCTAGAGGAATAGTTGAGGATGTGTTAGTACAAGTTGATAAATTCATTTACCCTGTAAATTTTGTTGTCTTGGATACACAACCTGTTGAAGCATGTAATTCAATTCTTGTCATTTTAGGACATCCATTTCTTGCCACTTCTAATGCATTGATTAATTGTAGGAATAGACTGATGAAGCTATCATTTGGAAACATGACACTAGAGATGAATATTTTCAACATTTACAAGCAACTTGGAGATGATAATGATTTACAGAAAGTGGACTTTATTGAAAAATTAGTTCATGATCAATTTCAAACCACTTCTAATGAAACTGAGATTGATGAATCTGATGATTTGCAAATGGTCTACTTTCAGGAAGAATCAAAGGCATGTAATTGGAGAACACAAATTCAAGAATTGCCACCACGATCAATTGAGTCCATACCTTCAAGTGTTCAACCACCAAAACCTAATTTGAAGCCGTTACCATTCAATCTCAAATACTCATTTTTGGGAGAAAATGAAACTTTTCTGGTAATAATCTCTTCCAAACTTAATGCACATCAAGAAGGTAAGTTATTACAGACTCTGAAAATGCATAAAAATACATTAGGATGGACCATAGCTGACATAAAAGGAATTAGCCCTTTGATTTGCACACACAGGATTTATTTGAAGGAAAATGCTAAACCCTCTAGAGAAATGCAACGAAGGCTTAATCCTAATATGAAAGAAGTAGTGAAAAATGAAGTCATTAAGCTTCTAGATAAAGGAATCATTTATCCTATTTCTGACAGCAAATGGGTAAGTCCTACCCAAGTTGTACCAAAAAAGTCCTACTCTGAATTTTATTGTTTCCTAGATGGCTATTCAGGTTACAATCAAATTGAAATTGCATTGAAAGATCAAGAGAAGACTACTTTCACATGTCCATTTGGTACTTTTGCATATCGAAGGATGCCTTTTGGATTATGTAATGCACCAGCCACGTTTCAAAGATGCATGCTTAGCATATTCAGTGATATGGTTGAACATTTTCTCACCCCTGTTCAAAAACAAATTATCTTGAGAAACCCAAATCAATCCGACTCTAATATGAAGAAGAAACTCCTGAATGCAAACAAAGAGAGAGAGATTGTGAGTGTTCTTCGTGGAAAAGATTTGAATGTTGAGCCTTTCAAATCTCATTCCCCGCGACCTCCAGATTGTGAGCCAGTGTTAGAGGTAACTTTGGGGGAGTCCACAAATATTGAGGTAAGCGTGGAACCAAAAGAGGATGAAGACACGAGAATGGCTGAAGACGAAGATGAGACAACTGAGGAAATGGTTCGTGGCCATATGGGCTGCATGTAATAACTCTATTTTTTATCCTAATTTATGATGAAGATTATGTTTTGGAATTGTAAGGGTGCGGGCAGTAATCATTTTTGTTCCTTAGTGTTGAATTATAAGAGAATCCATAATTTTAATGTGTTAGCTGTGGTTGAAACGAGAGTTAGTGGTTTAATAGCAGATAGAGTGATTGGGAAATTGAAATTTGAAAACAGTGTTAGAGTTGATGCAGTGGGAAGGTCGGGTGGCATCTGGTTATTATGGAATGGTTCTAAGGTTGATTGGAAAGTGTTAAAAACCGCTAGACACCTCATCCATGTGGTCTTTGATGAGGGGGGTTCATGTCCTTGGCTATGTAGCTCTGTATATGCCAACCCGAATGATCAGTTAAAGAGAGCTTGTTTTGAGGATATCAAGGATTTAGCGAGCTCTATATCATTACCGTGTATGATTGTAGGTGATTTTAATGAGATTATGGGGGCGGCAGAAAAGAAAGGGGGTGCACCAATAGATATGAGGAGATGTTTGAGGTTTAATAAGTGGGTGCAAGAGTGTGGGTTAATTGATTTGGGTAGTTTGGGACCTAAATTTACTTGGAGAGGGGTAGAAAATAGAGGTTACGGGAGAGTATTTGAGAGGTTAGATAGAGGATTTAGTAATCAATCTTTCAGAATCCAATTCCCAGAGCTTAGTATACGTGTGCTGCCTAGGGTGAAATCAGATCATCACCCATTGTTAGCTGATTTTATGACCAAGTGTGACAATGGTCAGAAACTTGTTAGGCCCTTTCGTTTTGAAGTGGCATGGACTACACATGATTCCTTTGCAGATTTGTTAAAGACTGGATGGAGGTCTGGTTCAAACTTCATTACTGCCTTAGATAATCTAGCTTTGAAGCTGAAGGATTGGAATTGGGAAGTTTTTGGGAGTATTTTTCAGCGTAAGAAGAGAGTTCTGGCTAGGCTTGGAGGAGTTCAAAAGCATTTGAATGGGGGACATAACAGTTTTTTAATTAATCTAGAGAAGACTCTGTTGAAGGAATACAATCAGATTCTAAAACAAGAAGAAATTTTTTGGGCCCAAAAGTCTTGGTGTAATTGGATTAATTTTGGGGATAGAAACACATCTTACTTCCATACAAAAACTATTATTAGGAGACAGGGTGTCTGAAAGATTCTGGTAACAATTGTGTGTGGGAAGAAGATAAACTCAAAAAGTTGACAGTAGATTTTTATAAACACTTGTTCACGGGAGATGAGGTTCCAAATGACGAGATTTCCTTTTTTTTTGGCTTTCCCTGACTTGGAGAATAGTTACAGTACTGGTCTTCTTAAAAAGGTTTCGGATGAGGAGATTCGCAAGGCTGTCTTTGATATGAAACCTCTTGAAGCTCCCGGCCCTGATGGTTTCCGACCTTATTTCTTCCAAACCCAATGGAGTGTTGTGGGGGGTGATTTATGTAGGTTCATTAAGGAGGTTTTTGCCAACAAACAAGAGGTTGCGGAGGTGAATCATTCATACTTGGTGCTCATTCCTAAAGTTCCAAAACTTGAATATATCCACCAATTCAGGCCAATAGGGTTATGTAATGTAATTTACAAAACCCTCACAAAAATTTTGTTAACAGGTTAAAGCCACTTATGCAGAAGCTTGTTTCTATGAACCAAAGCAGCTTTGTTCCTGGTAGGCAGATTGTTGATAATATCGTTATAGCACAGGAAATTATCCACTCTATGCGCAATTTAAAAAGAAAAAAAGGGGTGATGGCTATTAAAGTGGATTTGGAAAAAGCTTATGATAGGCTCCGTTGGGATTTTATTAGAGACACTCTTAACAGGAATTCCAAGAAGCATAGTGGATCTTATTATGAAGTGCATTGAAACTACATCCTTAAGTGTCTTGTGGAATGGGAGTCCTTCTGAAAAATTCCTCCCTACTAGAGGAATTCGTCAAGGGGATCCTTTATCTTCTTATATTTTTGTGTTGTGTATGGAGCGCTTGTCTCAACTGATTTACAGGGAAGTTAGCCTGGGTAATTGGAAACCATTTCAAATTGGTAGAGAAGGTCCAAAAATTTCCCATTTATGCTTTGTAAATGATATGCTTCTGTTTACAGAAGCAAGTGAGGGGCAATTGGATAAAGTTCTTGAATGTCTTAATCTGTTTTGTTCTGCATCTGGTCAACGGGTGAGTGTTGAAAAGACTAAGATGTTTTTCTCTAAAGGTGTTTCTCATTCTGTTGTTAGGTCACTTAGTTACAGGAGTGGGTTTGTTGTTACTCAAGACTTGGGCAAATATTTGGGGGTCCCTCTTCTTCATCAACACATTAGCAAGCAAACATATGGTTACATTATAGAGAGTTTGCATTAGAAATTGGCGACATGAAAATCTAAACAGTTGTCTCTTGCTGGTAGAATCACTTTGTGTAAGTCAATTCTGGCTATTGTTCCTTTATATCCTATGCAATCCAGTTTATTACCTAAGTCAATTTGCTTTGAAATTGAAAAAATCTACCGAGGATTTATTTGGGAGGACAACATTAAGGCTAAACGAACTCATCTTGTTAACTGGAAAACTCTTTGCCAACCAAGAGATGAGGGAGGTCTAGGGTTGAGAGGAATTCATTCTATGAACCGAGCTTTCATAATGAAGTTGGGATGGGGTATCATTAACGACAATACTAGTCTATGGGCTTTAGTTCTCAGAAGTAAGTATGTCAGATCTAGTGATAACATTCCTAAAGTACAAGCTAAGCAGAAAGACTCTCCTCTTTGGAAAGCGATATGCAAGGAATGGTCTCATGTGATTAAAGGCATTTCTTTGGCTATTGGCAATGGAGAAAACGTCAAGTTTTGGGAGAATGAGTGGTTGGATGGCTTTGGTTCTCTTGTTAGATATGCGACTCAGGATCTATCTGAAGAATTCCTCAACAAGTCAGTGGCAGAAATGGTTTCCAGCAACAATCAGTGGAGATGGGATGTTTTTGCGCACCTCTTGCCAATGAATATTGTGATGACTCTAGCTAGCTATCACCCTCCAAATAGGGAGCCGAATGAAGACCAACTCTTTTGGAACCTTTCCATGAATGGTGAGTTCACTATTAAATCAGCTTATTTCTCTCTCATCAACTCTTGTGATAATCGGACCCATTTGAAGCCTTTATGGCGTATTGTTTGGAGATGGAGAGGTCCTGAAAGAATTAGATCTTTCCTTTGGCTTGTTGTCCATAACAGAGCTATGACCAATGAGATTAGGTATAAAAGACATATGAGTTGTTCCCCTAATTGTCATTGTGGTAGCGGTGATATTGAGACCATTTTGCATGTGTTAACGGACTACAAATGGGCCTGGGAAGTGTGGCTGAAAATCTTGAATCCATGTGATACTGATGGTTTTTTTGCTGTGGATTTACATGTATGGTTGTTGTCTAACTTGTCAAGCATAATTAATACGAAGGAAGGTTGGTGCTGGTCAATCTTGTTTGGTGTTACTGTGTGGTTCTTTTGGAAGTACAGGAATTGTTGCATTTTTAGGGAGACTCCAAAAGTGGCAGGCCATCCTTTAATGGCTATTTGGGGTTTGACCAAAGACATAATGGGAGCTGGAAACCATGAGGAGCTTAATACTTTGATTTCTAAGAAGATGAATGTTGTGGGATGGAAATACCCACCTTCGAATTGGATGAAATTAAATGTAGATGGATGTAGTAAAGGCAACCCAAGTTTAGCAGCGGCGGGAGGATTAATTAGGGATTGCATGGGCTCTTGGATTAGAGGTTTTGCTATTAATACTGGGATTTGTACTTCAGTTCGTGCTGAGTTATGGGCGGTGATTACAAGGCTAGAGTTGGCTTGGTCTTTGGGCTTTCGCAAGATTATTTTGGAATTTTATTCTTTGGTTGTGGTGGGTCTGCTCTTGAAACAATCCGTGAAAGCTGATGCTAACTTTGTCTTGGTTAACAGAGCTCATGAAGCTTTAAGTAGAGATTGGGTAATCCAAGTGCAACATTCTTACAGGGAGGCGAATGCTGCTGCTGATTGACTTGCTAACTTTGGGCTTTCCAGGCATTCACTTTTTAAGGAGGATTCAACTATTAATGACCCTCTGGAGGGCTTGTATTGGTTTTTATACTATGACTTGATTGGAACGGTGTTCCCTTGTTTAATTTAATTTTGGGCTTTAGCCCTGATTTATAACAAAAAAAAAATATAAAAACAAATTATTTTGGGCTTTAACCCAGCAGCACTACCTGTACTGCTGGGTTGTTTGTGTAAAGCCACTTAATTCCACTTAATTAAATCCACATAATTGGTGGAAGATGAGTTGTTAGACAAAAATAAGTGGGAGATGAGTTGTTGGCATAAATTATGGCATAATTGGTGCCATGATTTATGGACTTTTTCCCCTCACTCTTGCCTATAAATAGGCAATGCATCCAAGCCTTAAATGCACACCAAGATAGAGAGAAGAAGAGGAGAGTGAAGAGAGAGTAATCCCACGAAGTTGTGAGGTATTTGTGAGAGAGTAAGTGAGGTGTTTTCTCCTAGTAATAGAGAGATTCTTAGTTGTTCTCCTATTATTTAAGAAAGGTTGTAATTTCCACATTACTTAGTAAAATCCTTCTATACTTGCTCGTGGACGTAGCCCAATTGGGTGAACCACCTAAATTCTTGTGTCTCATTTGTCATTTTATCCTATCCTTTGCCTTTTATCTTGTCGGGTTTTCATGTCAGTATCCTAACAATGGTATCAGAGCCTTCTTTGTTGGTGTTGTTAACACACAAAAGTTATTCGTGTATGCGGTTACTATCACGTCTACAACACTATTCACATTTACTACACTATTCATCCATACAGTACTATTCACATACATTACTATTGGTGTATATAGGAAGTCAGTGCTGTGATTAAATATAGTTTAGAAAGTTCTGTCTAAGGAGATTAGGTTTTAAGCGGGACCATTTGTGACCCCTCCAATCTTTCCCGGGAACTTACTTAGTGAAGTATTATTCACACAATACTATTTCTATATACGTTACAAATCTGTGAAATGGTGATAGCTGAATAGATCACGGTGAATAAAATAGCAGCAAAGTATGAGACTAAGAGGTTCAAGGGGAGCAATTTCTCACTATGAAAAATGAGAATCAAGGCAATCTTAAGGAAAGATAATCGCTTGGTAGCAATTAGAGATCGACCCGCGGAGATCACTGATAATGCAAAATGGAATGAGATGGATGGCAATGCTATTGCTAACATACATTTAGCATTAGCTGATGAAGTATTATCAAGTGTGGCGGAGAAGAAAACAACTAAGGAGATATGGGATACTCTAACAAAGCTATACGAGTCCAAGTCTTTGCACAATAAGATTTTCTTAAAGTGGAGACTTTATACCTTTCGAATGGCAGAAACCATGTCGGTGACTGACCACATCAACACAATAAGAACTTTATTTTCACAACTCACTACGTTGGGTCAACAAATAGAGGAAAATGAACATGCAGAGCTTCTACTTCAAAGTCTTCCTAATTTGTATGATCAGCTCATTATCAACTTGACCAATAATATCCTCTCAGAATATTTAGTCTTCGATGATATTGCAGCCACTATCTTGGAAGAAGAAAATAGGCATAAAAAAAAAAGGAGACAAAAATAGTTCAAACCAAGCAAAGGCATTGTTGGTGTCAAGAGGAAGATCAACGGAGCATGGCTCTAGTGGGAGTCAAAGGCAAGGGAGGTCCAAATTAAGAAATAAGAAGACTGTGAAATGCTACAACTGTGGCAGAAAAGGGCACTTCAAAAAGGATTGTTGGTTTAAAAAAGGTATAGAGAATACTGCAGAGTCATCAAAACCTCAAGGATGTGTTGCAAGCACCTTAGAAGATGGAGGTTTTATATAGTGAAGCAGCAACAATCTCTAAAGATAGAGAAGAGCTCACTAGGGTTTGGCTAATGGATTCAGAAGCAACATGGCATATGACTCCTAATCGAGATTGGTTCTATACATATGAATCCATCTCTGGAGGCACAATGTTCATGGGTGATAATCATGCTTTAGAGATTGCTTGTAAACCCCCGGTTATAATTTTTCTGGGTATTTAAAAGATGAGAAATTTAATCAATAGTAAAATAGGTTAAATTAAATTAAAGGAACCTAAATCAAGATAAAAAATAGTGAAATTAATGAAATGAAAAGTGAATATAGTACTAAATAATTGAAAAGAAAAACATTTGTGAGGACAAAATGAATACGTAAGATCAAGAGAGGTCAATATTCAAATAACAGAAGGTTGGGAGTTTATGTAGAAATGATAAAAAGGGGTGGGGATAAATGTGCAATTAACAAGATGTTAGAACTATAAATATTATTCTATTTTCTCTCTTAGAGGGACTGGCAAGAGTAAGAGAGAGGCTGGAGAGAAGATATATTGATGGCAAATCAACCGATAGCTATAACTCCACCTTCCACCATTGGATTAGCATGATATTCAGATATGTTGTTCTCATCCATGTTGTGTACGTTGTCGTATTGTGTTAATTCAGATATCAGATTGCCAAATGCTTAAATGTTGACAAATGATTGATTAGCTTCGGCTAATGGCATCCGAATGGATGACTAGGACAAACGATTGATTAGCTTTGGCTAATGGCATCCGAATGGATGACCAGGACAAACGAATTATTAGCTTCAACTAATGGCATCCGAAGGGATGACAAGGACAAACAAATGATTAGTTTTGGCTAATGGCATCCGAAAGGATAACCAGACAAATGATTGATTAGCTTCGCCTAATGGCATCTGAATGGATGACTGGGACAAATGAATGATTAGCTTCGGCTAATGGCATCCGAAGGGATGACCGGGACAAATGATTGATTAGCTTCAACTAATAGCATCCGTATGGATGACCGGAATAAATGAATGATTAGCTTCGGCTAATGGCATTCGAATGGATGACCGGGGTGAGTGAACAGTTAACCTCAACAAATGATGTCTTAAAAGAATGGCCGGATTTAAGATTATGGTTGATTGTAAGAATTGGTGCATATATATGTACTACAAGTTATGTATACTAAGAACATGAAGGACCTACAAATGTCACGCTTCAAACATGAGATAATGTTAATGCTTCATTAAACTGCCATACCATTTTCTTATTATTATTATTATTAGTATTATTATTATTAAGTAATTGCATTCTTGTAAGTGTAATATCTCGAATTATTTCTCCTGGAAATTCATATTAAAAAATTTTTGAATTCCTGTTTTTTATTTAACCATATGCATGAATTTCTTCACTTTTATTTATTTTTTTTTCTTGGGGTTTACATTCTCTCCTAATAGAAATTTTATCCTTGAAATTTGAGTGATGTACCTAAATTTATAAACAAGTCGGGGAATTTTCATCTCATTTTTTATTCTCTCTCCCATGTTTCTTCCTTGATTTGTGAGCTTCGCCATAAGACTCTAATGATGGGAACTTTCTTATTACGAAGTTCTTTCTCGCTCCAATCGAGTATCTTTATCGGTCTTACCTCAAGTGTTAAGTCTTCTTTTACCTCTACTGGCACTTGAGGTAACACTCTCGAAGGGTTTACATCGGCTTTTCGCAGTAAAGAAACATGGAATACATTTTGAACCTTGGCTAACTATGAGGGCAAGTTTATTTCATATGCTATAGGTCCGATACATTTTCGAATTTTAAATGGTCCAATGAACCTCAGGGCTAACTTTCCCTTCATGCTGAATCTCAGCATGTGCTTCCATGGAGTTACCTTCAGAAATACTTTATCTCCAGGACAAAATTCAAATGGTCTTCTTCGAATATCTACATACTTCTTCTATCTATCCTGAGCTGCCTTTATTCGATCCTTAATAATCCTCACTTTTTCAGTAGTGATTTGTACTAATTCTACCCCATACAGCTTTCTGTCCCCAACTTCTTCCCAACACAAGGGTGTCCTACACTTTCTGCCATAAAAAGCTTCAAATGGGGCCATTCCAATTATTATCTGATAATTGTTATACATGAATTCTACTAGTGACAGGTGCTCCTCCTAGTTTCCACCAAATTCTAAAGCACATGCCCTTAGTAAATCTTCTAAGATCTGAATAACTCTCTCAGATTGGCCATCAGTCTACGAATGAAAGGCAGTACTGATACTCAAATTTGTTCCCAAGGCATGTTGTATGCTTGACCAGAGATGTGAAGTAAATCTTGGGTCTCGATCTGAAACAATTGATGTTGGGACTCCATGAAGCCTTACAACTTCGTTCACATAAATCTTAGCCAACTTGTTAACTAGATTTGTCATCTTTACTGGTAGGAAAAGGGCAGACTTAGTCGATCCATAATGACCCAGATTGCATCATTTTCTCTCTTTCCTCTGGGTAGTCCCGACACAAAGTCCATTGTGATCATCTCCAACTTCCACTCAGGGACTGGTAATGGTTATAGCAGGCCTGCCAGTTTTCGGTGCTCTACTTTTACTTTTTGGCAAATACTACATTTTGCCACATAACTAGCCACTTCTTTTCTCATATTTGACCACCAGTAGTATTGTTTCAGATCCTGGTACATCTTAGTACTACCTGGATGTACAATGAACTTAGACTCATGAGCCTCTCGTAGTAACTTTTGTTTAAGGGCTTGATTGTCAGGCATATACATACGTCGCCCCAACATCACTATTCCATCATCAACCATTCGAAAAATAGTTTCACCCCCCCCCCGATTCTAGTTTGATTCTTACCTTTAACACCTCATCATCAAGCTATTGTGCCTCTAATATTTGCTCTTGATATCCTGACTTCACCCTTAGTTGAGCCATTAAGGATCCTTCTGGACTAACACTTAATACTGCCCCCAATCTCTTTATTCCAATCATGGTTTCCTCATTCCAAGTCATTGGTCCACCCCTAATTGCCTTGTCTTTACGGTTGAGAGCATCCGCGACTACATTTGCTTTTTCTGGATGATAATCTATAATACAGTCGTAATCTTTAATTAATTCTACCTATCTCTGTTGTCGCATATTCAACTCCTTCTGTGACATTAGATATTTAAGGCTCTTATGATCCGTGAAAATTTGAACTTGGGATCCGTATAAGTAGTGCCTTCAAACTCGTAAAGCAAAAACTACTGCTGCCAATTCTAAGTCATAAACTGGGTAGTTGACTTCATGAGTCTTCAGTTTTCTCGATGCATAGGCAACTACTTTTCCATGTTGTATTAGAACACAACCCAATCCTTTTCTTGAAGCATCATTATAGACTACAAAGCCTTTTGTTCCGGATGGAAGGATTAGTACGGGGGCAATAGTAAGTCTTCTCTTCAATTCTTGAAAGCTCTCATCGCACTCCTTTGACCACTCCCATCTTATGTTCTTCCTAGTGAGTCGTGTCAATGGAGTTGCTATCGTTGAAAACCCTTCGATAAATCTTCTATAATACCCTACCAATAAGAGAAAACTACAAATTTCAGTTACCGTAATAGGCCTTTCCCATCTCAAAACTGCTTCCACCTTCTGAGGGTCCATAAAAATGCCTTTTGAAGACACCACATACCCCAAAAAGGTAACTTCTTTTAACCAGAAGTCACATTTATCCAACTTGGCATACAACTGGTGGCTCCTCAGAGTCTATAGTTTCTGTCTCAGGTGCTGTTCATGCTCCTCATAGGATTTGGAGTAAACCAAGATGTCATCGACGAATACAACAACAAACTTATCAAGGTATGGTTGGAATACTCAGTTCATTAAATCCATAAAAAGTGCTAGAGCATTAGTTAATCCAAAGGGTAGCACTAAGAACTCAAAGTGTCCGTAGGGAGTTCTGAAGGCAGTTTTCGGCACATCTTGCCCCTAGATTCGCATTTGGTAGTATCCTGATCTTAAATCAATCTTTGAGAATACTTTGCCACCCTTCAACTGATCGACAAATTATCTATATGTGGAAGTGGATATCTGTTCTTTACCGTCACTTTATTCAGCTGACAGTAATCTATTTAAAGCCTCAATGTTCCATCTTTCTTCTTCACAAATAATACAGGTGCCCCTCAAGGTGAGTTGCTTAGTCATATGAACCCTTTGTCTAAAAGCTCCTGCAATTGAATTTTCAACTCATCTAATTCTTTTAGGGCCATTCTATACGGTGGTTGGGCTATAGGAGACACCCCAGACAATATATATATGGTGACTTCAACTTCTCTTTCTAAGGGTAGTCCCGGCAATTCTTCCAGAAATACATCCGGAAATTCCCTCACAATTGAAATGTCAGACAGTCCTATTTTACCCTTTTCTGAATTTATCATATAGGTAAGGTATGTTGTACAACCTTTCTTTAGTAGTTTTCTCACAACCATACCCGAGATCATATTTGTAAAGTTAGAAATTCTCTCCCCCTTAAAGACCATTGTTTCACCCTTAGCCCCTTGGAAGGTTACTATTTTTGTAAAGCAGTCTAGACGAGCCTTATTTTTTCCCAACCAATTCATACCTAGAATTATATCAAAATCACTTAATTCTAGGGGTATTAAATCTGCTTCTAGTTCACACCCATTAATGTTAATTCCCACCCCTTCAAATACAACATTTGTTTCCACAGTTTCACCCAAAGGTGTCCCAATAATAAATTCTTTTTCTACCCTTTTTGTTTCTTTACTCAATTTGGTTACACTTTTATTTGTTATAAAGGAGTGGATGGCACCAGAATCAAACAAAACATACATTTGATAGTCATTCATTTGTAGCATACCTGCCACCACATCTGATGCTACTCTAACATCCTCCTGGGTCATATGGAAAACCCTTCCTTGATCCTTTTCATTTTGTACTCTAAGTCATCCCCTATTTGAGTTAGCTCTTGACTGAGTCAACTTTCCCGGTCTGTTTACTGTGATGGACTGCTGATGACTCTGGCTTTGCTACCTATGTCTCTGAAGCTGTTCAATGCTTAAATGGGGGCATTCCTTTTTAAAGTGACCCTTCTCACCATAGTGATGACATCCTCTTCCCAAGTACTGACAGGTTTTCCACTTATCACCTTCTCCTCGATATATATAGCATCGTACAGGAGAAACCATACAACTCCCGGGGTGTCTTTGTTCACACTGAGCACATCGAGGGTAGACAATTTCCTTCTAGTCATTATGCCCCCTTGTAGCTATAGCCCTAGAGCGGGTCTGACCACTTCCTGACCTCCCACCGATATCCTGTCAGAAGATAGTTGACGTCCCCCCTTTCTTTTTGAATTGAAGGAACTGTTCGCCTTTACCTTTCTTTGGAAGCGGCGGCCTACCTAAAAATTCCATATCCTTTCATTTTCCTGCACCCCCATAACTCTATTGGCCTTCTTCCATACAAGCCTCCAAGGTCTGTGCTGCTTCAATCAGTTCCCTTACTATCCTAAATTGTAAAGAAATCAACCCCTGCTTCAATTCTTGTCTGAAGCCATCCCTTAACTTTGTTATCATGTGTTGTTTTAATGGGACATAATGGGGTGTGAATAGTGAGAGGTCATGAAATCATCTCTCATACTCAAGTACTGACATTCCCTCCTGTCTCAAGGCTAGGAATTCCTGTTCTTTCATCTTCCGATGATATTTGGAGTAATATTGATTATGAAACTCTATCTTGAAATCATCCCAGGATAGGGTTTCTATAGCCCTCCTCAATTGAATTGTCTCCCACCAAGTCATAGCACCTTCTGATAGTAATTGAGTAGCACAGTCTACCCGCAGATCATGTGGTATCTTAATTTGAACCATGGTTTTCTCCACCTTTCTAATCCACCTTCCCGCCACTTCAGCATTCTATTCACCTAAGTAGGGTTCACAACCCATTTCTCTCATACTTTTCACCAAACGAACTAGTTGTACCATGTCATTAGTAGCTGTAGCTGCTTCTGAAACAATTGGTATGATGGGTGTAGGTGGGGGTGCTGGCATAGGAGTGACAGCATTAGCCATACCTTCCATTACTGCTTTGACTAGCTGGGCCACGAGCATCGGATCAACATAAGAAACATATGGCCCTGCATGTGTAGTTTGAAGGGGCTCCTCTACTCGTTCCTGTGGGGCTGACATGGTCGGTCGAACATCCCCAGTTTGCTTAGTGCCTGTCTAATTTGAGGCCCTAATGATTCTTCATGCCCTAATTGAGTCGATACTACCGGTGCATGTGAAGCAGTATCTTCTAAAGGGCTCTCTTCTTGCCCATCAGAAAAATCTATATTTCTATTCCCCTTCCCTGCAGAGGTGAGATATGTTCCAATCTCTTGACAGGTACGTACCATCCTGCAATAAATTAATGAAGATCAACAACCTCTTTTGATTTCTTCCTAGAACCTATACCAGGGCTCTAATACCAACTGTAACAGTCCAACTGTATGATTCAATCAATGTTAAAAGATCACAACATATCCTTTTTATTTAAGGGTGAATTTTTTTTTTCAAAAATTCGGCAGAGTTTCTTTTGCATTTAAGACATCCCAAGTTATCGACTACTATCAATTTACTCAATCAACCCATCATCACAAGGTCCCATAATTCCGGACCTTATATCAAACCTCATAATTCCACACAATATATATATATCTTACGAGTAAGATCAATATGAACATAGTCCAAACATCATATCATAAAATTTAAGTGAAAAGGAATATTAACATGCAAAGAAAGTATTTACAACATAATAAGTGTTCCTAAATATTTCAAAAGGGTTAGTTACAAGATAACTAAAATACTAAATGTTAAGCTGAACTTTTATAAATACATCAAGGTTTACACAAAAGTATACTACATAAACACGTTAATTCCCTTTTGTTTAAGTTAAATATTTACATAAGCTTCACAAAGTAGAGTCCTAAACTAATGATCTTCCTGGATGTTTGATGGACCTGTTACATAAATAAATATACCATTATGTTGATAAAGAATATATGTATGCTCATGTAATGAATACGAATGAAGTATTAACTTTCTATTGAATCCATGAGAATTCTAACAGAGAACTTATATTTTGCTTGTAAATCTTTTAGACCTAATTAACACTCATTTGTATATTCTTAATTGAATAATCTTATTTACTTGCATGAACTGGGTGACCTTAAAAGGTCTAATCTTGTATTCCATTTCCCGGCGATCCTATCACGGATACCATTAGCTGAAGCTAATCTTGTAGTTCATATCCCGGCAATCCTATCACAGATGCCATTAGCCGAAGCTAATCTTGTAGTTCATATCCCGACAATCCTATCATGGATGCCATTAGCCGTAGCTAATCTTGTAAATCATCTCTCGGCAATCGTATCAAGGATGCCATTAGCCGAAACTGATCTTGTAATTCATATCCCAGTAATCCTATCACGGATTGCCATTAGCCGAAGCTAATCTTGTATTTATGCTAGATTTTATTTACATTGAACACAACATTTATTATTATTGCATTCACCAGACGAATTTTAAATTATATAAGTGCAAATAGGAGGAAAATTACGCACCTGCTTTGCCTATCTCGCAACCTCCCCTAATAGAAGATCCAATCCTGGTTGCTCCTTCTAAATCACAAGGAAGTTTTTTGGCTATGATTCCTTCAAGCCGATATTATAGAGAATTCATATTCATCCATTACTCATATGTTACTTTCTATGCATGTTCATTTTCTCATAATAACATACATACATATCTCATGTATATTTTCAGAGTTAGTATCTCAATGTGTAAGCGTTCGTATGACTCAATTCTTTTATATTCTTATTTATAGTATTCATATGAAAGTCTACTGTTACTGTCAAATTTTGAACTGTTACTATCTGACTTTGAACTGCTACTATCCAATTTCCAACTGTTACTGTCTGACTTTGAACCGTTACTACCTGACTTTAAATTGTTACTGTCCAATTTGCAACTGTTACTGTCTGACTTTGAACTGTTACTGTTTGAGCACTCATCAGATTTTTAATTATATCTAAAGTTCTAAAACTCCATTTTAAGTGAGATTAATCTCATTAGAAAGCTAAAACACGAGCTACCAATTCTCTGAGGAAGGAGAACCTAGTTCTGCCTCCAAGATAGTCAAAATTTCTCATCAACTAATCAGTCCTACTGCCCTACATAATCAGTCACGACTCAGTTTCGGTTAGTAACCCATAACTGGAGTTCTACATCTCTAAATTGAGCAAGACCAGTTTCCTTGGTTAGCTAACATTCAAATTAAAATTTCTATAAGGAATCCAATCTTAATTCCCTTATCCTCCTATCCAAAATCTCACCAAAAGTCAGGAGACAAGTCTGTCCAGATTGTTTCCCCCTCTCCTTCACACAATACTTTCTTAAACTACATACCACACCCATAAATTAACTTAATCTCAACAATAAGTACTTTTTCCCCAATTTATATCTAAGAACCCTAACCTATGAGTCAATATCAAGGCATCAATTCTTAATCGAATTTAAAAATGTATTTTTTTTTAAGATCATGTTTAGAATACCTTACCCGGTACAAATTAAGATCTTGATCTTCAACCAGTTGAAGATTTTCAACTCCCTCCTTTCTTTTCTTCTTGTTCAATTTCTTGGTAATCCTTTGCTTTCAAGTGTTTATCCCATCCATAAGCTCTAAATCTTGGATGGGTTCTTGAAATGTTAGTGTTTCTCTCTTGATTTCTCAAGAATGGGTTTAAAACTCCCTATCTTCTCTCTTTATGGTTCCTATAGATTTTGTTTTGGTGAGGAGAGAGTATTTATACTCTATATTTTCCCTTATTTGCATTTAGGCCCCCCTTTTCCTTTAAGTGTATTTTTTTTCTCTTCAATTAAATCCAACCCTCAACAGTACCGGGTTTATTACAATATCTCGAATTATTTCACCCAGAAATTCATATTCATAAATTTCTGAATTCCTATTTTTTTTATTTAACCATATGCATGAATTTCTTCACTTTTATTTATTTATTTTTCTTAGGGTTTACAATGGCCGGAGTGAGTGAACAGTTAACCTCGACAAATGATGTCTTAAAAGAATGGCTGGATTTAAGATTATGGTTGATTGTAAGAATTGGTGCGTATACATGTACTATAAGTTGTGTATACCAAGAACATGAAGGAACTACAAATGTCACGCTTCAAACATGAGATAATGTTAATGCTTCATTAAACTGCCAAACCATTTTCTTATTCTTATTATTATTATTATTATTATTATTATTATTATTATTATTATTAAGTAATTGCATTCTTGTAAATGTTTTGGACTGCAGTAGGGACGTCATACCAACAAGGTGCCTAGGAAACCCGATACACGGGAACCTACTTTTGAAAGGAATCATGTAGTTGCATTCTAAATCATGTAGTTGCATTCTAAATCATGATGTATTTTATATGAATCAATGTACTGAATGTATAACTATTATTAGATCCTTTTAGATTAAATTCGTGATGACTATTTGTAGGATAGAATACAAACTCATGACTATGTATGTATATTTTAAATGCGAACTTCTAATCATGCAAACATAATATTATGAGTTTATGTAAGATTCACTTTTAAATGAAATGTTGATTGTTGTTGATGTATGGATTATATATTGATGATGTGAAGGGAACATGTTCGCCGATTACCGACATGATGTGTCAAGTACAAAAAAAAAATTACTGTTGTTTTGGGCTTGAAAAGCCGGGGTGTTACAGTTTGTATCAGAGCTACTGGATAAGGTTTAGTGGGTTTATGAAATGCAAAGGATACATGAGGTAACACAAATAAAAATTGTTGTATTGATAAGTGTTCTGTGATGGTAATAAAATAATAATAAAGTTTTTCAGATTTGTGGGAGATTAAGTTGCCTATATGGTTTAGGCAAATCAGGATAAAGATGTCAACTACTATGTGGTTCTTGATCCCTTAACTTATAAATGAGCTAGGGATGAAACCTTACAATTTAGATGGATTATAAAGAGAACTTTAAGGAGATAGATGAATCAATAAAGGTTGGATCCGTTTTGAATGTTGAATGGTTATGTGACCAACATCATGATGACACATATGATTTTATAGTGGTAAAATAGTGAACATAATTGCCGGTAACAAATTGAAAGAGACCATGAGAGAGTGAAGAAAAAGGGGAGGAGAAAGCGCATAATCCTTTTCAAAATGGTTCCAAAACGATAGGAAAGTTGTCTATACCCTTGATTCTTATGAATTTGTAGAAATTAGCTAGGAAATATGCGGAAGCTGACTATTTATAGTATGGAGAATTCTGCAAGTCGTGTTTTGAAAAGGTTTAAAATGTGTGTAGACTCCATGCAAATGTGTAGAAAGTTGATAAGAAAATGTAAGGGATTTTGTATGATTTTCTTGAATTGAAAAAATCTAGTTAAATGGGAAATAGAAGGAAGAAGCGGTGAAATGGGGCTTTTGCACATGAATTGTAATGAAATGCTCGCTTTGTACTTGTTTTGAACATTTTATTATAAAAAAAATGATGGCCGAACCATTTTTAGCAAAATATCACATGATGTGCTATACCCAATAGTATTCTCACCGACAATGTTTGGGATAAATTAAAGTTGTGCATAGAAATGGATGTTGCTTGTGTAGCACAAGATGATACACATCATGTGATATGGTCAATGAGGTTGATGAAGTACACCTAGAAGTCACGTGATGAGAATGGTTTAAGATAATTCATACAAATAAAACTAAGAAAATCATGGTACAATGAAAATGAAGGGAGTGTAGATGAATTTAAAATTTATTTAAGTCTGAAGAATCAAGGGTGGTGAAAATAGGTTAAAATCCCATGAATGAGAACTAAAGTGAAGGCCATAAAGGGGGAGACGAAGTTGTTGTTTTGCTAAATAAGTTACGAACAAACAAAGCTCATGCTAGATAACTAAATGATACATGATTAAAGGTTATAACAACATCCTGATGGTGTAAGAATGGTGGCTAAATTTTGCTAATATAATTGTATACAGAAGGTAATAGTCTTACTAGTGGGATTCAACATAAAAGGTTACTTTAGACAATACATAATGGAATAATTTTAAACTAGTTCTTAACGGTGTAAAGGTAAAACCAAAAAGGTTGGAAAAGAGAGAGAAGGGAGAATGATGCAATATAGGTGGTTGTGGACCATTTAACTAAGTCAGCCCTTCTCCTACCACCAAGGATGATTGACCCAGTACATAAATTGGTCAAATTGTATGTTAAAAAGGGTGTAAGGTTGCATGGGGTGCTGATATCTATTAGGTGTGACTGTGACCCAAGGTTCACATCTAGCTTATGGCCAAGGATTTAAAATATTACAGGGATGAAATTGAGGTTGAGCACTGCATTCCATCCACAGAGAGACGGGTAGACTCAGAGGACCATTCAGACTTTAGAGGATTTATTGATGATATGTATACTAGACTTCGGGGGTAGTTAGGAAGAATACTAGCCTCTGGTGAAATTTGTGTATAACAATAGTTATTAGGCCACTATAGAAATGACTCATTTTGAAGCATTGTATGGCCAAAAGTGTCGTACCCCTTTATATTGGGAAGAAGTGGGAGATGTTACAGTTTACATTTTTAGTTGAAGTTATGTATTGGAAATTATATAAATTGATTTATGATGTGAGGGATCATTGTTATATTTTTAAAAAATAATTTTATACACACCCACACACACATCCCTGAAGGAAGGATGGATTAAAAAAATAAAATGTGTGTCTGATGTTAAATGAAAGAATAAAGATACAATTGAATAGTGATAGTTAAACCATTATTGATATGTCTTGGAAATGTAAAATATTTAAGTAAGGAATAATTAAATGCAAACTATATGCATGAGGTGGATACGATACTTGGGAGAGATAAGTTAGTTAGTGATTAAAGTAGTGACTAAGAGACTTGGCCAACGATTATATAGAATAGATGGATTGGTAACTAAAATGATTTGTTGAAAGCTAGTGTGGGTATTTGATGAGCATGTGTGGAGATTGATTTGAAAGGTTGAGAATGGGTTGCTTTGAATTTCTATGTATGTGTTATGTAAGATTAATAAATTAGGATTGGCGTGGAATTTGGGTTAGATTCCACATAGATGTTGAAATAAGTTCCTATTGAGATCTGAGATGATTTGACGTGGAAGTGCCACTAGTGAGAATTTTGATCGACATGTAAAGGAATTAGGGAATAAGACAATTCTTGAAAATAATAATAATAAAATAAATAAATAAATATAATAATGATGGCAAATTAGAGTCCCATGTAAAGTGATTAAGTTGAGGTAAGTTGAGTAAGAAATTAGCTTGAAAAAATTTGCACAATTCGAGTTAACAGGTGGCTATGTGAACATGAAATAATGATTTACTTTAGATATGGAAATCTTGCATGAAATCATATAATGATGCTTGCTAGTTGATAAGAAACATTGAAAAGGGGAGTAAATGATATTAAATGTTGGTCTTGTGTGGAGTAAGAGAGACATCAATTGTGGGACCTCAAGCTATCAGAACGGGACCACTAAGAGGAGTAGGTAGGTGTTTACCACCTCACCTCTTTATATTTTGAAGGGTTTAATGCATTCTAAAATGTTATTTGTTTATGCTGCATGTTGAGTTATGGTAGTAAAGGATGAGAAATTTGAAAGTGGAAACAAGATTAAACATGACAGTTGGTGTCATGAGTGTTTTGGAAAAAAAAATAATAAATAAAAAAAAATTATGAAAGAGTTCCCATATTGCAAAAGAAACTTGGATATGGGAGTCTGAAATGATGAAAAAGAATGCAAAAATTACTTCACAAATAGGTATGAATCTTAAATTTCGAGGATGAAATTTTATGAGGGAAGAATGTAAACCCCCGGTTATAATTTTTCTGGGCATTTAAAAGATGAGAAATTTAACCAATAGTAAAATGGGTTAAATTAAATTAAAGAAACCTAAATCAAGATAAAAAATAGTGAAATTAATGAAATGAAAAGTGAATATAGTACTAAATCATTGAAAAGAAAAATATTTGTGAGGACAAAATGAATACATAAGATCAAGAGAGGTCAATATTCAAATAACAGAAGGTTGGGAGTTTATGTACAAATGATAAAAAGGGGTGGGGATAAATGTGCAATTAACAAGATGTTAGAACTATAAATATCATTCTATTTTCTCTCTTGGAGGGACTAGCAAGAGTAAGAGAGAGTTTAGAGAGAGGCTGGAGAGAAGATATATTATGGCAAATCAACCGACAGCTATAACTCCACCTTCCACCGTTGGATCAACACGATATTTGGATATGTTGTTCTCATCCATGTCGTGTATATTTTCACCGCAGGAATTTTCTATATCAGTCCCCGTTTGAGAGATACCGAGGGAGGAAAATATCTAGGAAAATACACTTCTGGACAGTCTTCTTTGCTGTCTGTTTCCTCCTTCAACCACCGTTGGATTAGGCTATAACTTGGATATGTTGTTCTTCCTGATTCTGTCTAGATTCTTAACGGTGGAGATCTGAAATAAACATTTGGTATAGAAGTTGTGTATCTCGCACAGTAGGTCTGCAAGTTTGAGGTCAATTTGGTTAAACCCATATTTCTGGAAATTCCACCATTTGATGAAGTTAATATTTGGATATGTTATACTCATAATAATACATTATAACTTGATAGTATGTATTGTTTGGAATATTATTTGTTTGTTATTTATGGTTCATTGAAACTGTTGTCAAGGATTGTGTTTAGAAGAATATTGTTCGGAAAGTTTGTAAAATCGATAAGAATGTTTTATTTTAACATTAAGAGGGAAGATTGAAATAAATAAGAAAAATTGGCTCTTATAAAGAAATTTTTTTGACACTCTTAAACGATATGTGATATGGCCAGGGGTTGAGATAAAAGAGAAAAAGTTAAATTGTGGATGTTGTGTGTAAATGGAAAGGTTGATGAATCTGGACAGATTTGGTCTCTTGACTTTTGGAGAGAATTCGAGTAGGAGGATGAAAGAATTACGATCAAGTTTCTCCATAGTAATTGTAGTTTTGGATGTTAGCTAACTAAGAAAATTGGTCTTGCTCAATATGGAGCTGTAGAACCCCAACTATGGGTCATCAACCGAGATTGGGTCTTGACAGACCCTGTAGGGTAGTGTTTATGGATGAGCAATTTTGACTATCTCAAAGGTAGAACTGGGTTCTTCTTCCTTCAAAGAACTTGTAGCCTCGTGTATTAGCTTTCTAACAAAACTAATCTCGCTTAAAACAGAGTTCTATAACTCTAGATATAGTTAAAAATCTGATTAGTATTTAGACAGTAATAGTTTAAATGTCTAGACAGTAACAGTTCAAAGTTGGATAGTAACAGTTCAAATGTCTAGACAATAACAGTTCAAAGTTAGACAATAACAGTTGGACTATAATAGTTCAATGTGTAGACAATAACAGTTCAAATGTCTAGACAGTAATAGTTCAAAGTTGGATAGTAACAGTTCAATATGTAGACAGTAACAGTTCAAATGTCTAGACAGTAAGAGTTCAAAGTTGGACAGTAACAGTTCAATGTGTGGATAGTAATAGTTCAAATGTCTAGACAATAACAGTTCAAAGTTGGATAGTAACAGTTCAAATGTCTAGACAGTAATAGTTCAAAGTTGGACAGTAACAGTTCAATGTGTGGACAGTAACAGTTCAAATGTCTAGACAGTAACAGTTCAAAGTTGGACAGTAATAGTTCAATGTGTGGATAATAACAGTAGACTTTCACGTGAATACTATATAAAAGAATTGAGTCATACGAACACTTGCACATTGAGATACTAACTCTGAAAATATACATGATATATGTATGCATGTTATTATGAGGAAATGAACATGCATAAAAAGTAACATATGAGTAATTGATGAATATGGATTCTCTGTAATACCGGCCTGAAGGAATGATAACTATGGTTGGATAAAGGATGACAACATTAATGGGTGTAATGAGAAAAACATAAGATATAAAGAAAGAAATGATTGAAAGAAAGATTTATTAGCTATTGATATGATTATTATAAAACATTTCCTTGAATAAGGAAAATTTATGAGATGAGTCTGTGACTGCAGGAGGGACCACCGATGTGGTACAACAGCAGCAACAGGGGAGCACGAGTATAGCTTTTACTGCAGGTAGGTGACTTTCACCTTCCTTTTAAATAATGTTGAATAATAAAAATACTTTATCATGAATGTTACTGTATTGTGTTAATTTAGATACCAGACTGTCAAAATGCTTAAATGTTGACAAATGGTTGATTAGCTTTGGCTAATGGCATCTGAAGAGATGACCTTCAACAATGAAATACCTTATCATGAATGTCGTTGTATTGTGTTAATTCAGATATCAGAATGCCAAATGCTTAAATGTTGACAAATGATTGATTAGCTTCGGCTAATGGCATCCGAATGGATGACTGGGACAACGATTAATTAGCTTCAGCTAATGGCATCCGAATGAATGACCGGGACAAACAAATTATTAGCTTCAACTAATGGCATCCGAAGGGATGAAAGAGACAAACAAATGATTAGTTTCGGCTAATGGCATCTAAAGGAATGACCAGGACAAACGATTGATTAGCTTCGACTAATGGCATCTGAATGGATGACCGGGACAAATGAATGATTAGCTTCGGCTAATGGCATCCAAAGGGATGATCGGGATAAACAATTGAATAGCTTCGGCTAATAGCATTTATATGGATGACCGAAACAAATGAATGATTAGCTTCAGCTAATAGCATCCAAAGGGATGATTGGGGTGTGTGAACAGTTAACCTCGACAAATGATGTCTTAAAAGAATGGCCGGATTTAAGATTATGGTTGATTGTAAGAATTGGTGCATATATATGTACTGCAAGTTGTGTATACCAAGAACATGAAGGAACTACAAATGTCACGCTTCAAACATGAGATAATGTTAATGCTTCATTAAACTGCCAAACCATTTTCTTATTATTATTATTATTATTATTATTATTATTATTAAGTAATTGCATTCTTGTAAATGTTTTGTACTGCAGTAGGGACGTCACACCAACAAGGTGCCTAGGAAACCCGATACATGAGAATCTACTTTTGCAAGGAATCATGTAGTTGCATTCTAAATCATGATGTATTTTATATAAATCAATGTACTAAATGTATAACTATTATTAGATCCTTTTAGATTAAATTCGTGATGACTATTTGTAGGATAGAATACAAACTCATGATTATGCATGTATATTTTAAATGCGAACTTCTAATCATGCAAACATAATATTATGAGTTTATGTAAGATTCACTTTTAAATGAAATGTTGATTGTTGTTGATGTACGGATTATATATTGATGATGTGAAGGGAGCATGTTCGCCGATTACCGACATGATGTGTGTCAAGTACAAAAAAAAAATTACTGTTGTTTTGGGCTTGAAAAGCCGGGTTGTTACATTGTTGGCATTGGCACCATCAAATTGAAGATGTATGATGGCTTAATTCATATTATTTCAGAACTGTAACATGTGAAAGACTTAAAGAAGAATCTTTTGTCCATAGGATAATTTGATAATTTTGGCTGTATGATTCGAACAAGGAATGAAATCATGAAAATTATCAAAGGAGCGCTGGTGGTTTTAAAGACAAGAAAGACAATTGCAAACATGTTTGTATTAATAGGAGAAACACATCATGGGGCAGAGGCATCAATTGCATCAACCAGTCCTACGAAGAGAAGAAGATGATGTGGCATAAAAAACTAGGCCAAATGTTAGAGAAAGATTTGAAAATTCTCTCTAAGCAGAAGTTACTCCCTGGGCTTACAAAGGTTACCTTACCTTTTTGTGAGTACTGTGTTACAAGTAAACACCACAGGTTGAAGCTTGACACATCAATAACTAAGAGCAAATGCATCTTAGACATGATTCACTCTGATGTTTGGTAGCCACCGGTTGTGTCCTTAGGAGGAGCAAGATACTTTGTATCATTTATAGATGACTTCTCCAGGAGATGTTGGGTGTATCCAATTAAAAGGAAGGCAGATGTGCTCACAGTCTTTAAAACTTTCAAAGGGTGGGTAGAACTTGAATCTGAAAAGAAGATTAAGTGTTTGAGGATTGATAATGGAGGAGAATATACCAGTGATGAATTTGATAACTTCTGCCAACATGAAGGTATCAAAAAGCAGTTCACAACGGAATACACTCCACAACAAAATGGAGTGGCAGAGCGGATGAACAAAACTCTATTAGAAAGAACAAGAGCAATGTTGAAGGCTGTAGGTCTAGGAAAGTCATTTTGGGTAGAAGCAATCAATACTGCCTGTTATGTGATAAATCGATCTCCGTCAATTGTAATTAAACTGAAGACACCGATGGAGATATGGACTGGGAAACCAGTTGATTATTCTCGATTGCACATATTTGGAAGTCCTGTGTACATGATGTACAATACTCAAGAAGTCAGCAAGCTGGATACAAAATCCAGAAAATATGTATTCTTGGGATATGCTAATGGAGTGAAGCGGTATCACTTGTGGGATCCCATTGCCCACAAGGCAGTCATCAGCAGAGATGTTATATTTGCAGAAGATAAAATGCAAATGGAAAAACATAATAGCATTTTAAAGGAGACTACAGTAGTCCATATGGAAAATACTCAGAATCATATTCTTCTAAAGTTGCACCAGAGCATGAAGAATAAGAACAAATAGAGTCTGAAACTCCTAAAATTCGACGGTCAACTCGAGAAAGAAAACCACCGGCGTGGCACTCAGAATATGTTACTGAGAGCAATATTGCATACTGTCTTCTAACAGAGGATGGAGAGCCATCAACTTTCCATTAAGCTATCAAAAGCACAGATGTATCTATGTGGATGACAACAATGCAAGAGGAGATTGAAGTTCTACACAAGAATAACACTTGGGATCATGTTCTGCTACCACAAGGAAGGAAGGCTATTGGGAATAAATGGGTTTACAAGATAAAGTGAGATGGCAATGATCAAGTGGAGCGGTATCGTATAAGATTGGTGGTGAAAGGATATGCTTAGAAAGAAGGAATAGACTTCAATGAAATATTTTCCCCGGTGGTACGACTTACTACAATCAGAGTAGTCTTGGCAATGTGTGCTATATTTGATCTTCACTTAGAGCAGTTAGATGTGAAAACTGCATTTCTTCATAGAGAACTTGAAGAAGAAATTTATAAGCTCCAACCAAAGGGTTTTATTGAAATAGGCAAGGAAAACTTGGTTTGCAGGTTGAACAAATCTCTATACGGTCTCAAATAGGCGCCGAGGTGTTGATACAAGAGATTTGATTCCTTTATAATTAGCCTTGGGTACAACAGACTTAGTTCAGATCATTGTACGTACTACAAGAGGTTTGAAGAAGATGATGATTTCATCATTCTGCTGTTGTACGTGGATGACATGTTGGTAATAGGCCCTAACAAAGATCAAGTTCAAGAATTGAAGGCACAGTTGGCTAGGGAGTTTGATATGAAGAACTTGGGACCAGCAAACAAGATTCTAGGGATGCAAATTCACCGAGACAGAAGTAAGAGGAAGATTTGGCTTTCTCAAAAGAATTATTTGAAGAAAATCTTGTGATGCTTCAACATGCAAGATTGTAAGCCGATTTCCACCCCACTTCCTATTAACTTCAAATTATCCTCAAGTATGTCTCCTAACAATGAAGCAGAGAGGATGGAGATGTCTCGAGTATCGTATACATTAGCAGTGGGAAGTTTAATGTTTGCCATGATATGTACAAGACCAGACATTGCACAAGCAATGGGAGCAACTAGTCGATACATGGCAAATCCTGGTAGAGAGCATTGCAATACTATTAAGAGGATCTTAAGATACATCAAGGGTACCTCAGATGGTGCATTATGTTATGGAGGATCAGAATTTACTGTAAGAGGTTATGTTGATTCAGATTTTACCGGCGACCTTGAGAAAATAAAATCCACTATAGGCTATATGTTCATAATTAGAGGAGGAGCTGTGAGCTGGGTCTCTAAGCTTTAGACTGTTGTAGCGTTATCCACAATAGAAACTGAGTATATGGCAGCTACACAAGCCTGTAAAGAAGCAATATGGATGAAGAAACTTATGAAGGAGCTCGGGCACAAACAAGAGAAGATTCTTTTGTATTGTGATAATCAAAGTGCCTTGCATATTGCAAGGAATCTAGCATTTCATTCAAGAACAAAACACATAGATGTTCAGTATCACTTTGTTCGCGAAGTTGTGGAATATGGAATTGTGGATTTTTAGAAGGTTCACACAAAGGAAAACCCAGCAGATGCTTTGACCAAACCAGTCAACACTGATAAGTATATATGGTGTAGATCCTCTTATGGCCTAGCAGAAACGTAAGCAGCATGAAGATGGCAAGTATAGAAAGAATAGAAGAATCACAGATGATCAAGTGTGAAGACTTGATTAAATCATCAAAGTTTTCAAGTGGGAGAATGTAGAGCCATTTAATTCCACTTAATCAAATCCATATAATTGGTGGAAGATGAGTTGTTAGACAAAAATAAGTGGGAGATGAGTTGTTGGCGTAATTTATGGCATAATTGGTGCCATGATTTATGGCCTTTGTCCCCTCACTCTTGCCTATAAATAGGCAATGCATCCAAGCCTTAAATGCATACCAAGATAGAGAGAAGAAGAGGAGAGTGAAGAGAGAGTAATCCCACAAAGTTGTAAGGTATTTATGAGAGAGTAAGTGAGGTGTGTTTTCTCCTAGTAATAGAGAGACTCTTAGTTGTTCTCCTATTATTTGAGAGAGGTTGTAATTTTCACATTATTTAGTAAAATCCTTCTATACTTACTCGTGGATGTAGCCTTATTGGATGAACCATCTAAATTCTTGTGTGTCTCATTTCTCATTTTATCATATCCCTCGTCTTTTGTCTTGTCGAATTTGCATGCTAGTATCTTAATAGTCTGTACTAAGTATATTTTACTATATATCAAGCATAAACAAGCTAGAATTTCTATTAATTAGTTCAAAAACATTGATGCACATTGTCATACTTCATTTGTTTTTCATTTTATTGATTAAAGCTTTTGTTACAAATATTCTCCCTTATCAAATATTTAATATTAGTTTAGAAAATACCAATAAATATTGATATCTAATAAAAAAATATTTTATTAATAAGATTATGGAATAGAAATTTAGCATTTTATGGTTAATTATATTTTTAAGATAGGCTTTATAGGAAAATAATGAGTTTATGTGTGTGTTTGTTTTCTTAAAAATACTAAATATGAGTTAGTAAAAATACTAAATATGAGTTAATTAGTATCTTCTTAAAAATAATATGTATTTGTTAGTTTTCTTTGTGTGTGTGTGTGTTATATTGTATCTTTTTTAATTCCTCTTTTTTATGTATAGTATTTTTAACAAAATAATATGTTTTTTAATTTGATGATAAAATTTTATTGATTTGGGTTTCTTAATTCAAATATTATTATTTTTTAAAATTTTATATGTAGTTTTTTTTTCTCATGTAATGATGCTATTAGCGGTCAATACATATATTTTTGACACGTGTTATATGATTTATGAGAATTGAACACAAGGAAAGAAACCTTAAGAAAATATATAGTGGAACGGTATAATCCATAAAATAATTTTCTATAAGTGAAAAATCTAGTAAACAAAAAGACTACAGGAACAAAACATATCATTGTCAATAAAACTATGAATGAAAAATTTAGCATTTTTTTGGTTAGTTGTGTGTTTGAGATAACTAGGTTTTACATGAAAATAAGGACAAATATGAGTTCTTATTTTCTTAAAAATAACAAGCATTTGTTAGTTTTCTACATACATACATACATACATACATATATATATATATATATATATATATATATATATATCTTTTTAAAACATTTCATGCATAATATTCTTAACAAAATGCTAAGTTTTTTTTTTTTAAAATTTGATGAATTTTTATTGTTTTTCTTTTTTTAATTCAAATGTTCTTATTTGTTTTTCAATTTTTATAGATATAGTTTTATTTTTTAATTTATGATCTTATTAGGCAATGCACATATTTTTGACATGTGTTATATAATTTAAGAAAATTAAACACAAAAAACCTTATCGAAACATAAGTGGAACAATATAATATAAGAGCAAATCGTTCCATTAACCGCATAACAAATACATTTACAAAAATAATTATTTATTCATATTATATATACAAAAATACTTTATCCTGCTCGAGACTAAATTTGTATACAATGGTAATGCCTAATGAAGAAGAGCAAGTGCGTATATCCAATAATTGATTAAATTATTTCGATAATTTTCTTTTTCAAAAATAAGTATCATTATGATAAAATTATATAAATCGTCACTAAAAAATTGAAAATAGTTAAAGAAGTCAAAAAAGTTAAAAAGCTATAATTTTCGAAATTTGACTCGAAACATATACTTGAAAACTAGTTGATTAATCCTATTATTTCTCTCAAAATTTTCAATTTAATGAAAGAACATATATGAATTCCTAATAATGAAGAAGCAATCTGCTAGAAAAATCCAATTCAAACCAAATCCACAATTAAAGAAACATAATTAGAGGTATTAATTGGAATTTTAAGCAATCTGAAGTATTTCTTTGTTGCATGCCATCATCTAACATGGATATCATTTTCAAAGATTAATTACCTGTACGGGAGCTTCAAGTGCCAAGCTCCTGCTTTAACTTAGTAAAGTATAGTTATCCCAGAAGATGGCATCATCATGGTGAGTGAACCTTTTTCCACCATAACAATCACAACAAAGATCATAGGTGCTAGGTGACTCATCAAGACAGAAACATTGAAAGCAGCTGAAGTATACGTCTGCCAAGAACGTATCACAACACTTGCAAAATAGAGCTCTTCCACTCTGCATGATGTAGTACAAGACGATTGTTTCCTCAAAATCCAAGCTTCCATTGCCGTCCTTGTCCAGCGCTGTAAACAAGCTTGGATGAGTAAGAACCGTGTTGTTATCTTTCTTGAGACACTCCACGTATTCATCTAGGTTAATTTTCCCGTCTCCGTTTTTGTCCATTTCATTGAAAGAAAATCTGGCATTTCGCTTCTTCTCATCGGACAGATTCTCATAATAAGCTTCAGCAGCGCGGCGAATCTCCTCCATATCTATTTATGGGTGTAATATTTAAGAGGAGGAAAATTTAAGAGGGTAATGGAGGAGGTAGCTTTGGCCTACAATTTCAAGACTTCAAAGGGACTTTTAAGGAAGTGGATCAACTCTAAAATCCTGCCTCTAGTCATTTCGTGCATAGTTGAAAGATCTACGGAAATAGAGATATAGGTTAATCTACGGATCATTGTGTTAATTCTTATATTACCGTCTCAACTTAGGTTTTTTAAAATATAATATCATTTTTTTAATGCTTTTGAAATTTTTTTATATGTTAATATTAAAAATAAATTTTAAAAAATAAAAAATATATATTATTTTGATTTATATAAAAATAAAAAATATTTAAAAATAATAATTTACAAATGAAGTTGTTGTGAACAGTAAAAAAAGAAAGAGAAAAAACGGGGGACTAAATATTTCCTCATACTAGCCACCAGCTAGACACCCTGTTCTTTCTCATGCTGAAGCAGCGACCCAAAGCTCAAGGAAACCCAGCTTCTACTAAGAGAGGCCCCAACAAATTTGGTTCTCTCTTACATTCCACCGTACTCATTAAAAAATTAAAACTAAAAGAATACAGTTTTTTCCTTGAGGAAAATTATCGTGTATTCAAGTTACTCTTCATTATTTTTAACAATTATCTTGGTATCAGGGTAAAATTGTCTTTTACAAAGGATGTCAATCGTTAATCTTTGAAAATACAGAGTGAAAATATTTTTTTTCCCTCCAAATCTTAAAAAATGATGTTTCGTTGAAGGTTTTTTTTATCTTTTTTTTATTTACATAATGAAATAACATTTATACACCTAGCTACTAAAATAACATGACCTTGCAGAGAGAGGTTTTTTTGTCTTAATATATTTTTTGCATAGTAAAAGTATACACTTAACTTTTGACTTTTCAAATTTTAAGAATGATTTTGAAGAGTATTTTTGTCTTTGACTCATGGCTTTTTTTTTTTTTTTAATAATAATATGCCTTTGGACCCTTTTTTTGTAATTTAACTTATTAAAATATTAATAAATCAATAAAATATGATGACGCGTGCTACGCAGGCGTCATCACATCAGAGTCCTCCATACTTTTGTAGAGGCGTGTGAGGACAATTCTGGTGGCTAAAAAATCCGATCGTCAACTCATCTGACGTGCAAGGTTGTGGCGCAACTTTTAGAGCGGCGTGTTGGGCAAGGCTGACGGCGAAGAGTTTATTTTCTCCTACCCTTCTTTTCTCTCTCCTAGGCCTTAGTGTTCATGCCAGGCCTTTAAGAATTCAATTGTATCCTTCAGTTTGTATTTGTTTTGAGTTTAGTCCTTGTTCTTTTGATTTCTATTTGTTTTGATTTCAATGCTTCTTAAAGTTGTTTTTTTAATTTCATCTCTTCGCATTTAATTTAATTTTTTTATATATCCAATCTTATTCTTATTTTTTATTGCTATTTTTTTATCCTTTTCATTTATTTATTTTTATTTTGTCCTTTTAATTCATTTGTTTTTTCAAATTCTGGTCCTTATTTTTTTCATTGCTCCTTTTCTTCATTTGTTTTGTTTTTAATTTAATTCCTGACTAGTTTCTTTCAATTATTTATGGTGCAAGATTTAGTCCTCATTGTTTTATTTTTTTATTTTTTATAATTGAAAATTTTACTTTATAATTTTTTCATGTTTACCTTTTATAAGGTAGTCCTAGTCTCATGATTCAGTCTACTAGTTTCAATGATTTACCTGGTTTGAGTTTAGTCTTTTTTTAAAATCCATTTTAGAAATTGTTTCTTTTTTTATTTTCATCATTTGACATTGATTTATTAGGTCTTGAGCTTTGTGATTTATTTATTTTTTTAAAAAAATTATCCCTCTCAAAATCCAATTTTTAAAAATAACTGATTTTATATTTACATTATCTTCAAGATTCTGATACGGGAGTCGGGTTTATGTGTTGTGTGAGATACCAAAGGTCCCATCATGTACAATAGCAAAGTTTTAAATAAGTTTGGAACACAAAGATAATCCACACACCCAAATTCACTTTAATTCCTTAATATTTCTTCATTGTGTGGTCACTTATCAGTAATATAAATCACGATCGAACAGAAAAAATTTGTAATACACTGTCTCATTAATAATTGTGGAGTCAACATCAAGCTACTGTTTTTTTCTTTTTCTTTTTCATAGAGAAGGGTGAAGGAGAAATCAACAATTCATGGGTACGGTGGAATGGAGACAAAAGCTTGTTTGGGTTTTTTATTGTTATTATTTTTAACTCTTCCTTTTTTTTTCATTCATTTTTACTGTTTACAATAACATTTATTCATATTAAGAGTTTGTTTGATAGTGTGATATAAGTTGTTTTTTAAAATATTTTTCACTTGTAAATGAATGAAAATAATATATTTTTTATTTTTTAAAATTTATTTTTGATATTAACACATTAAAACAATACAAAAACATAAAAAATTTAATTTGAATCTACAAAAAAAAAAATTAAAAACACGGTTGGACCCCAATACAAAAAAAAAAACAAAACTAACATAGCTATAATATCTTGCTTATCAATTCAAAATCCCCAAGATCAACTTGATTTGGATTTTATTTTATTTTAATTTTTTTTTATATTGACTTAGTTAAATTTGGATGACTCAGCATATTGGTCCATTATTTAGTGAATTTAGCCAAACCTGACTAAGTCAAAGTCTAGAAATTAAAATGATATCATTTTGAAAATATAAAAGTTTTACCGACTAATTCCCTGACGGATAACGTTCGTCGGCATAGTGTTTGTTAGTAGTTCCACATTCTGTCAGTAAAAAAAATAAAAATCAAAAGCTGATGGTTTTACAGACAGAAAATGGGTGCAAAAAAAAAAAACAATTCCCTCTAGAAATATACCAATGAAATAATTCTGTTTGTATTTCTAGCTGTAAATAACTGACGAAATTATTCTGTCAGTGAATGTGGCATATGTAGTAAATATTTTGCAATTCTTGGTAAAATACCAACGGAATATGTGCGTCAATATAAACGTCCGTGACAGTGGCATATCTAGTAAATATTTTTCAACTCTTTGTAAAATACTGACGGACTACGTCCGTCTGGAAATCCATTGGTTGTAATTTTTTTAAAAATTATTATTTAGAATAAATAATATAAAATTTTATAAATTAATAGTAAAATAAAACCAACTATGCAAATAAAATTCTATGGAACATTAAAAATATAAAAATAAAGTTAAATAATATTCATCCAAATATTCATTACAAATTTAATGTGTTTCCAAAAAAAAAAAAATTAAACTAGAACAATGGCGGAGTTGGAGGAGGAGTTGGAAGCTGGTCGTTCCCGGGATCAAACAACCAAAAAGGAGGCGCACATGTATCACCCATATGTGATCTGATGTCCATGACCATTTGACGGAGTTATTCATAATCCGTTGAGAGTCACTTGTATTGTTGTTTGAAGGCCATGAAATCTTCAGACTGGGTGCTCGATACTGATTGGGAGCTCCCAATGGTTGATACACTATGGACCGCCCTTAAGTTCTCGGCCGTAATGTTAGAGAGCCTATACACCTGATTTTTATCGAGTCCACCAAACGATCCTACCTCTATTCATAAATCCGGATCGAAATAATCTTGAGGTCCACCTTAGCCCATGTATCTTGAAGAAGTTCGTTGAAAGCTTCTTTGATCTTCTTAGCCTTAAGCCTAGTAACTGGACCAACTGGAACCTCCAATGGATCCTTTGATAGTTAGATCGCATCAGAATCGTTCAAATGTCACGTGCTGAATATATTGCGGCCATATATCCCCCAGGTTGTATAGCGGTTTTAAATCCCTCCAAACCGCCACGTCATTCCAGCCTTGAAGACTGTTATCCCTCACTTATTTTTTGGTTTTTTTTATGATTCATACCAAAAATCACGCCACCTACTTCTATAGTGACAAATTAGAATTTAAAACATAATTTTGTTTTTTAAAAAATATCGTATTGTTTTTTATGTTACCTAGTTGCTGCGTGATTTTTCCATACCCTTTTCGCAACATTGTCATGTGTGCTGTCCCACTCAAATTTGTGATATGTATAAATAATTTATTAAAATAAGCTGGAAATTAAAACTTAACACCAACCTGAAAATCTTCAAAACCATATATCGATATAAGGTCTCTTTTAAGGATGTTTGGAAACTTGACTCCATTGAAATAATGGAATCTCCATCGACCATTTAAACGCTGATATTATTACTTGGGTGGCCTCAATGTTTGTGAACCTGAAAATAAATTAAATTGATGAAATATTAATTAGTTATACATAAATTATGTTATAATTAAAAAACTTGCATTGAAAGGTCGTCCTTCCAATGTGCCTGGTACTTACGAGTGAATTGATTCCGCTGTGAAGACACATTGCCTTTGCTCTGTGAAACCGTGCGCAAAGAGGCATCATTGCGAGTCGGTGCAGGTGCCACTTCTTGATTGGCACCTAAGGATAAGTCATCTTTGCTGCTAAAAGAACTAGCTGTAACCATATGCTCCTAATATGCTGTTGATTTCATTTCACGAATCTACACAAATTTATACGAATAATTACATAACTAAATTCGATTATTAAAAAAATATTCGGCAGCACCTCCTCTATATTAGAGACTATCCAAAGTTTTCAAACCTGTAAATATTGACAACAACCACAAACCAATTGACTCCATTGAAAAATCTTATATATAACCTAACATTTATACAAATTTAACAATAAAATAAAGGGAAAAAATAACATTTAATTTTATATATTCATCTAACATCTATAGAAATTCATCCATAACAATTAAAATTAATGGAAATAATTAAACATTTATCATGTAATAATAGAGTAAAATTGAGATAAAATAATTAAATTTAATCCTATATATTCAATTACCATTTACAAGGTAAATTCAGCAATAACAATTAAAATTCAACAAAGTATTCAATTATTATGGCAATACAAACAATAAAATATATTGAACAAATAAAAAAAACTATAGACTTTAGGAATGAAAAATGCTTACCCTAATAGTGCATTTATTTCATGACTTTATCTACGTACAATACAAAAAAAAAACAAAATATATTTTTAATAAAACAAAGAAAAAATAAGAAAAATAAAATCATTAAGCATATTAAATGAAAACACATACCTTTTATTTTGTTGAAGATTGCAAGAAGCTGGAGATTACAAGAAAATAACTTAAATTTTCACAATAGATGAGAGAAAAAAAGATGAGATGAAATGAAAGAGGAGAGAAATGAATTGAAGGGGTGGTCGCTGGGATTTATACTGCAGTTTTACCGACGACATCACCGATGAACTATTTAAATAATATTATTTTTAATTATTTCATTGGTGAATTTTCAAACGTCCATTGGTAAATTTTGAATTTCACACTAAAATTTTTAAATGACCCTCTAGAATTTTCACAGTTCGTTGGCATATACATGCGATCAGAGATGCATTAATACCCATGCTTTGGAATTCGCACAGTCCGTCGGTAAGTGTGAACTGCACCAACAAATGCTGATGGACTTTATCCGTCTCTAGAGATGTCGGTGATTATGGCATATGCAGTAAATATTTTGCAACTCTTGGTAAAATACTGACAACATATGTCAGTCGGTATCAACATCGGTGATAGTGGCATATGCAGTAAATATTTTTTAACTTTCTGTAAAATACTGACGGACTACGTCTGTTTAGAAATTTGTTGGTGATTGTGCATTGTTCATGACATATTGTGTTTGTGTTGCCTATTTATCCTCCTATAAACACTTAAATTACAAACTGATCGCACATAACAATAACAACAGTGAACAATTATAAAATAAATATTTCGTGTTAGAAAATATCATCCATAATATTACATTATAAAAAAAGCTTTACACTTTCATGTTTTGTTAGTTAGTCAGAATTTTCTTCTTCTTCTTCTTCATCGTCAATTGAATTGTCATCATCTTCATTATCATCATCATCTTCATTGACATTTGCTTGTCCACTAGAGCTTAGAACAACATTCAATTCCTCTGCGTCAACATCAACAAGACTATCATTAAGAACATGAAAATTTGAATTTTCATCTAAGACAATCGAAGGAGCAACTCGATATAATTCAACCAACTCACAACTTGAAAAACTTCATTTCGCACACTTGTGTCTTCGTTCTCATCTAGAACAACCTCAACACGACCCATGGGTTTCATTTTTAAAACGGATAACCAATCAACTCTTGATCGGTCCTTTCTAAAGGAAGGAGTGTATGTGTAATAAACTTGTTGACATTACTTTACAAAAACAAAGACATTATTTACGTTGCAGAGTCTAGCTTTTGAGTTGATTTTGATCAAACCATAGTGAAGATCTACTTTGGTTTCTCTGTCAGTGGTGTCATGCCAATAGCATTTGAATAAAAATACTCTATTATGCTCGCTATGATATTTCAATTTAACGACCTCTTCTAATTTACCATAGTAGTCAACTTCAAACTCACTACAAGTTGATCCCTTAACACAAACACCATTGTTGTATGTCTTTCTTTCATGACCGTATTCTTTAGTATGAAACACATATCCATTGATAAAATACTCGTTGTAGCACTTAACTTTTCTTTCTAGGCCCATGCTTAGTGAAGACAATGAATTAGCAACACTCCTTTCCATTTGATAAACCTTATATATCATGCACAATAATGAACAGTAAACAAGAATTCTGCAATGACATACAATAACTTTGCAAGAGATAATGAGTTTGTGATAGTACTTACATGTATTTTGAACTACATCGCAAATTGTTCATCTTGTAATAAAAAAAAATTAGGATTCAGTCAACTGTGAGTTTTTGGATAGTAAATATTATCAATGTTGCCTACAAGGTTTTCAAAATTATATGAGTTTATGATATTACAATATATAAATAGTATATTTTTAACAAAGTTTAAGTAATACATATACTTACTAAATAAAAGGTCTCTGCTTATCACAGTTAAATAGAATATAATTGTATGCTTGTTTGAACTCTATATTAGACAAGTATCTTCCCCTTATGACATTTTTAGGTATGGGTCGTCCAGGATTGGAGAATATTGACAAGTTCCCACTGGAAGGCACTTCACCACCATCATCATGTTGTGGAACGTGATTGATTCTCGTTCTTAAATGAGGTTTAAAATAGTATGAGATAAATGTTGAGATCTTCTCAACAATATAGACCTCACATATAAGGCCTTAACATGCGCCTTGTTCTTAATCTTTTTCTTAAGATTGAATAAGTACCTGCATGGAATTAATCAAATATTTTCAATTAAGAAAAACAATGAAAATAATTTTATATATGAATTGCATTGCAACTATAATATCTAATTGTTCGAATGGATACATCTATCTATACTAGACCGGTCCTCCAACTTTTGCCTCAAACGATAAATGTATGGGTAAATGCTCCATTGAGTAAAAAAATAATGAAGGTAATATCATCTCAAGTTTGGATATTGTCTCATGATATTTGTTTAAAGCCTCTCAATATGATCAACATTCAACTTGCTAGAGCATATATCTCTAAAGAAATGACTGATGTCCGTGAGTGCATCCCATATCCCTTTTGGTAATAAATCATGATAAACTAATGGAATGAGTGTTTGCATAAACATGTGGCAGTCATGACTCTTCATTCCATACAATCTGCATTCCTCTATGTTAACCAACCTTGATATGTTCAAGGCATGTCCATTGGAAAAACGCATACTCTTAAGCCATTTATAGACTCGTAGTTGTGCATTTTTCTCTAACACAAAGCTTGCTCTTGGTTTTGCGAATTGTGACCCATCAAAAACCAACTCCATATTTTACGGATATAGAATAAAGCTATATCTAATCTAGCCTTGATGTTATCCTTTGTCTTCCCTTCACATCCATGACAGTATTTAAAATGTTCTCAAACACGTTCTTTTCTATGTACATGATGTCAAGGTTATGACAAAGGAGATTAGTCTTCCAATAAGAAAGCTCCCAAAAAATACTTGACTTTACCCAATTATGGGTCAAACCAAAACCAGGAAACCTCTACTTACCTGATTGAAAACAAAACATAATGAGACAGTACTCTGATATAACATTATGCAATTCTTCATCAGAAAGACGTGGGGTGCAACATCCTTTTCAACTTTGCCAACAAAGATATTCTTTTTGTTCTTTCTGTACCAGTGATTTGTTGCAAGAAACGACAGTGGTAGTAAAAAAAAAGCTTTACCTCCATTTGTTAGTGTGAATGCCTTGTTGTTTTCCATGCAGTATAGACATGCTAGTTTTCCATGCGTGCTCCAACCAGAAACCGTTCCATAAGCTGGAAAATCATTGATAGTCCATATCAAAGCCGCCCTCATAACAAAATTTTGCATAAGTCAAAGCTCTAGAGGACCACAACTTCATCAACTCATCAATCAATGGTCGATTACAAACATCTATATTCCTGCCTGGACTACTCGGACCGGGTATGAAAGTAGATAATAACATAAACTCCGGCCTCATACACATCCTTAGTGGCAAGTTATAAACTGTGAGTATAATCGGCTAATAAGAATAAAGAGTAGTAAATGACCCAAATAAGTTGAATCCATCTGTATACAACCCAAGACGCATGTTCCTTGATTCAGCTGAAAAGTAAGGGTACAATGTTGAAGTGTTTCCATGCTTCGCTGTCAGAAGGATGCATCATCACTCCATCAATCGCATCATGTGATTGGTGCCATGTCATGTGCTTAGCAGTCCTTGGTGACATGAATAACATCTGCAGTCTAGGTGTGATTGGAAAGTATCTAAGTTTTTTATATGCCACGAGAGTCTTTCACCTGCCAGTTCTGGGTTTGTAACGGGAATGCCTACATGTCATGCACTCTGTCAGCTTAGCATTTTCATGTTAGTATATCATGCAGAAGTTAGGGCACATGTCAATTTTCTGGTATCCTAAACTGAGGGGTTTCATCATGGACTTCACAGCATAGAAGTTCTCTTTCAGCCTATTCTCTTCAAGTAAAATGCTTCTTGCCCATTTGATAATTTTTCATAACCGGCCTCACTCAACCTGTGATCTGACTTGATGGTGAACACTTGTGCTCTGACCAATAATTTATTATGGTTCGTGCAACCATCCTATAATGGTTCGTCAGAATCTTTCAACATATCAAAAAACCTTGTTGTAATTTGCAACTTCATACA
>CM032005.1:5312578-5315335 GCA_018804465.1 Populus tomentosa
TTTCGTTTCTGAGCAGAAACACCGTTTTCAAGTAATGTTCGATCGATTACGTATTAATCAATATTCGATTGATTGGTCCGAGGTTATCGACAAACAAGATTTGTCCAAGTCACTTCCTTTCTTTTTGTCCAAGTTACTTCTTTTTTTGTCCAAGTTTATTCTCTTTTTGTCTAACTCACTTCCTTTTTTCTTTGTGAGTTTCGGTAATATCCCCATTCATAGGTCCGAGATCCATATCTATGAGTTGAAAGGTTCGAATGATCAACTCTGCAATCAGCTGTTAGAACCAATAGGTCTTCAAATCGTTCATTTGAAAAAATGGAAACCCTTTTTATTGGATGATCATGATACTTCCCAAAAATCGAAATTTTTGATCAATGGAGGAACAATATCACCATTTTTGTTCAATAAGATACCAAAGTGGATGATTGACCCATTCCATACTAGAAATAATCACAGGAAATCTTTTGATAACATGGATTCCTCTTTCTCAATGATATCCCACGATCAAGACAATTAGCAGAATCCCGTGAAACCATTTCATAGAAGTTCATTGATATCTTCTTTTTATAAAGCAAATCAACTTCGATTCTTGAATAATCTACATCATTTCTGCTTCTATTGTAACAAAAGATTCCCTTTTTATGTGGAAAAGGCCCGTATCAAGAATTATGATTTTACGTATGGACAATTCCTCAATATCCTGTTCATTCGCAACAAAATATTTTCTTTGTGCAGCGGTAAAAAAAAACATGCTTTTTTATTTTTAGTTAGTGAATGAACAGGGAAAGGAGACGCCAACAGAAATATAGTATTCCGGTACTTTAATTCACATAGTAATTGTTGTACTATGTGAATCCAAAAAAAAATAAATTTGACCTATTTTTTATTTTTATTTATTATTATGAGAATCAATCCTACTACTTTTGGTCCTGGAGTTTCCGCGCTTGAAAAAAAGAACTTGGGACATATTGCTCAAATCATTGGCCAAGTGCTAGATGTAGTTTTTCCCCTGGGCAAGATGCCTAATATTTACAACGCTCTGGTAGTTAAGGGTCGAGATACTGTCAGTCAATAAATTAATGTCACTTATGAAGTACAACAATTATTAGGAAATAATCGAGTTCGAGCTGTAGCTATGAGTGCTATAGATGGTCTAATGAGAGGAATGGAAGTGATTGACACGGGAGCTCCCCTAAGTGTTCCAGTCGGCGGGGTGGCTCTAGGATGAATTTTCAACGTACTTGGAGAACCTGTTGATGATTTAGGTCCTGTAGATACTTGGACAACATCCCCTATTCATAGATCTGCGCCTGCCTTTATACAGTTAGATAAAAAATTATCTATTTTTGAAACAGGAATTAAAGTCGTAGATCATTTAGCCCCTTATCGTCGTGGAGGAAAAATTGGACTATTTAAGGGCGCTGGAGTAGGTAAAACAATACTAATTATGGAATTAATCAACAACATTGCGAAAGCTCATGGGGGTGTATCCATATTTGGCGGAGTAGGTGAACGTACTCGTGAAGGAAACAATCTTTACATGGAAATGAAAGAATTCAGAGTAATTAATGAAGAAAATATTGTAGAATCAAAAGTGGTTGTAGTTTATGGTCAGATGAACAAACAACCGGGAGCTCGTATGAGAGTTGGTTTGACTGCCCTAACTATGGCGGAATATTTTCGAGATGTTAATGAACAAGATGTACTTCTATTTATCGACAATATCTTTTGTTTCGTCCAAGCAGGATCCGAAGTATCTGCCTTATTGGGTAGAATGCCCTCTGCTGTGGGTTATCAACCCACCTTTAGTACCGAAATGGGTTCTTTACAAGAAAGAATTACTTCTACCAAAGAAGGGTCCATAACTTCTATTCAAGCAGTTTATGTACCTACAGACGATTTAACCGACCCTGGGCCTGCCACGACATTTGTGCATTTAGATGCTACTACTGTACTATCCAGAGGATTAGTTACTAAAGGTATCTATCCAGCAGTCGACCCTTTAGATTCAACATCAACTATGCTCCAACCTCATATCATTGGTGAGGAACATTATGAAACTGCGCAAAGAGTTAAGCAAACATTACAATGTTACAAAGAACTTCAAGACATTATAGCTATCCTTGGGTTGGATGAATTATCCGAAGAGGATCGCTTACCTATAGCAAGAGCACGAAAAATTGAGCGTTTCTTATCACAACCCTTTTCGTAGCCGAAGTATTTACCGGTTCCCCGGGAAAATATGTCGGTCTAGCAGAAACAATTAGAGGGTTTAAATTGATCCTTTCCAGAGAATTAGATAGTCTTCCTGAGCAGGCCTTTTATTTGGTAGGTAACATTGATGAAGCTACTGCGAAGGCTATGAACTTAGAAGTGGAGAGCAAATTGAAGAAATGACCTTAAGTCTTTGTGTATTGACCCCGAATCGAATTGTTTGGGATTCAGAAGTGAAAGAAATCATTTTATCTACTAATAGTGGGCAAATTGGTATATTACCTAATCACGCGCCTATTGCCACAACCGTTGATATTGGTAGTTTGAGAATACGCTTTAATGACCAATGGTTAACGATGGCTTTGATGGGCGGTTTTGCTAGAATAGGCAATAATGAGGTTACTGTTTTAGTAAATGATGCGGAGAAGGGGAGTGACATTGATCCACAAGAAGCTCAGCAAACTCTTGAAATAGCAGAAGCTAACTTGAGGAAAGCGGAAGGCAAGAGACAAATAATCGAGGCAAATCTAGCTCTCAGAC
>CM032005.1:5315614-5383252 GCA_018804465.1 Populus tomentosa
AAAACCAAGAGAAATATTTTACTAGTGTTGGGATAGGTATAAGGCCTTGCTTAATACATGAAGATTCACTACCAGAAATTCGCTTAATAGCATCAGATTTACCGACGAAATATTTTTGTCGGTAATTTGAGGTCGAACTTACCGACAGAACTTTTTTCATTTGTAATTCAGTCGGAAACTATCGACAAACACATTCCGTCAATAGTTACCAATTGAATTATAGATGGAAAATTCAAAATTAAAAAAAAAAGGCGGTTCGCTGACGTGGAGGTTTTTATGGGTGATTTTTGCCCACAGAATCACCGACGAGTCCTAAACTAATGATCTTCCTAGATGTTTGATGGACCTCTTACATAAATAAACATACCATTATGTTGATAAAGAATATATGTATGCTCATGTAATGAATACGAATGAAGCATTAACTTTATATCGAATCCATGAGAATTCTAACAGAGAACTTATATGTTGCTTGTAAATCTTTTAGACCCAATTAACACTCATTGTACATTCTTAGTTGAATAATCTTATTTACTTGCACTTAGACCGGGTATGACAGTAGATAAAAACATGAACTTTAACCTCAAACACATTCTCGGTGGCAAGTTATAAATTATGAGTATGACCAGCCAACAAGAATAAGGAGCAGCAAATGACCCAAATGGGTTGAATCTGTCTGTACACAACCCAAGACGCACATTCCTTGATTCAGCTGAAAAGTGAGGATGCACACTGTTAAAGAGTTTCCATGCTTCACCATCAGAAGGATGCACTATCACTCCATCTACCGCATCATGTGCTTGGTGCCATGTCATGTGCTTAGTAGTCCTAGGTGACATGAATAACCTCTGCAGTCTAGGTATGATTGGGAAGTATCTAAGTTTTTTATATGCCACTGGAGTCTTTCCCCTGCCAGTTCTGGGTTTGTAACGGGAATGCCCGCATGTCATGCACTCGGTCATCTTAACATTTTCAAGGTAGTATAACATGCAGAAGTTAGGGCACATGTCAATTTTCTGGTATCCTAAACTGAGGGGTTTCATCATGGACTTTGCAGTATAGAAGTTCTCTTTTGGCCTGTTCCCTTCAGGTAAAATTCTTTCGGTAATACCCGGCCTCACTCTGTAAATCCTGGGAAAAAAATATATAATAAATAAGTAAAAGTGAAGAAATTCATGCATATGGTTAAATAAAAATAGAAATTCAGAAATTTTTTAATATAAATTTCCAGGCGCAATAATTTCAGACATTATAATAAACCTGGTATTGTTAAGGGTTGGATTTAATTGAAGAGAATAATACACTTAAAGGAAAAGAGGGGCCTAAAATGCAAATAAGGGAAAATATGGAGTATAAATACTCTCTCCTCACCCAAAAAAAGTCTCTAGGAACCATAAGGAGAGAAGATAGGGAGTTTTATACCCATTCTTGAGAAATCAATAGAGAAACACTAAAATTTCAAGAGCCCATTCAAGATTAAGAGCTTATAGATGGGATAAACACTTGAGAGCAAAGGATTACCAAGAAATTGAACAAGAAGAAAAGAAAAAAAGGAGTTGAAAATCTTCAACTGGTTGAAGATCAAAATCTTAATTTGTACCGGCTAAGGTATTCTAAATATGAACTTTAAAAAATTCATTTTTTTTAATTCGATAAAGAATTGATGCATTGATATTGAATCATAGGTTAGTGTTCTTAGACATAAAATGGGGAAAAAGCACTTATTGTTGAGATTAAGTTTTATGTGTGTGGATGTAGTTTATGAAAGTATTGTGTGAAGGGGAGGGGAAGACAAATCTGGATAAACTTGTCTCTTAACTTTTGATGAGATTTTGGGTAGGAGGATGAGGGGATTAGGATCGGGTTTCTCATAGAAATTATAGATTTGAATGTTAGCTAACAAAGGAAATTGGTCTTGCTCAATTTGGAGATGTAGAACTCCAGTTATGGGTTACCAACCGAGACTGAGTCATGACCGATAATATATGCAGTAGCATTGATTAGCTGATGAGCAATTTTGACTATCTTGGAAGCAGAACTGGGTTCTCCTTCCTTAGAGAACTGGTAGGCTTGTGTCTTAACTTTCTAACGAGATCAATCTCACTTCAAATGGAGTTTTAGAACTTTAGATATAGTTAAAAATCTGATGAGTGTTCAGACAGTAACAGTTGAAAATTGGACAGTAACGGTTTAAAGTCAGACAGTAACAGTTCAAAGTCAGATAGTAACGGTTCAAAGTCAGACAGTAACGGTTGGAAATTGGACAATAACAGTTTAAAGTTAGATAGTAACAGTAGACTTTCACGTGAATACTACAAATAAGAATATAAAAGAATTGAGTCATACGAACACTTACATATTGAGATACTAACTCTGAAAATATAGTATTCCAGTATTGCTCAATCAACTCCAAGAATTGAGAGTGATCGGTCCACATGTTAAAAAATTTGAAGTTCCTGTTCCTGCAAGGCTGCCGTGAACCCAGTTGATAGAGGAAGGGGAGTGGTCCGAGAAAGCCCCGGGGGTATCAAAATGCACGTGAGCCTGCTGCTGCAAAGTGGACCAATGATTGTTGACCATCACTCTATCAATTTTGCTCTAGACATGTCCATTTGACCAGGTGAAAAGGCAGCCAGTCAAGTTTAAATCAACAAGCCCTAGGTCTGAGCAACAATCCCTAAAGTCTGTAACCTCATAGCTGGACACAGGAGCTCCATTGTGTTTATCCTCTTGAGAAAGCACCGAATTAAAGTCACCAAGAACCAGCCAATGAGAGTTAGGACTCCACCTCCGCAGGTCTTCCCATAGAGATCTCCGAAGAGAAATAGTGTTGAAACCATAAACAAAAGAAGTTGTGAAACTATAATGACTCTCCAAACAAGTAATGAGAACATTCACTACTTGAGCAGACAAATTAAACAAAACAACATTTACAGTGCTGGGGTTCCAAAAAAGAACAATTCTGGCAGTGGAGGCTACCTCACTATTATTAATACACTTCCAGGACTTCAGCCTAAATCTATGCATGAGACCAACTTTGGAAGAGGATAGCTTGGTCTCTAAAAGGCAACAAACATCAATCTTCTTTCTTTTCATGAGGGTAACAACCTCATGCTGCTTTAGAGGGCTATTGAGCCCTCTGACATTCCAGCGATGGATAGTCATCATGTGGCAGGAGTGGCAGGTGGTCCCCTACCACTTCCTTGGCCTTTGTCGGCATGCTTACGACCTCCACTCCTAGTAGAGACTCGAGCATAAATCCCTGCATGTAACTCCACAGCATGAACATTGTTGCCTCTGGGGCTTAGAAGTTTTTTGGTGTGCTTTCCTCTCACAATCTCCCATTCATCAGCTTCCACGTGTATGGGATCCAAACAGGTATCCTCAACAACTGTTTTTCCATTATCATTCCCCTTATTGTTGTGCACAACCTCTGTTTGCCCCTTGTCATTCCCCTTATTGGTGTGTGCAGCCTCTGTTTGTCCTTTGTCGTGCCCTTTATTAGTTTGAATAGTCATCCCCAGACGCTGAAAAGCACTAACATGCCGCCCCTAAGGAGGGTCTGTAGGAGGGGCGGCCGTATCTGAGGAGCCCTCTTTATCAAGATCAACGAGTGTAGAGAATTTAGTACATGCTCCAGTAGAGTGTCTAAGAACCCAACAGTGCTTGCAAAATCTCGGCAAAGTTTCATAGACAACAGATTGATTTAGAGTAGTGCCGTTAGGGAGACAAATAGGGATAGAACTAGGCAGTTCATCCAGTAAATCAAGCTCAATCAAGACTCTAGCAAATGATAACCGCTCCATAGTGGCTATAAGCTTGTCACTCTGTAATGGCTTTCCAAGGACACTAGCTATCTTGGAGAGACCTTGAATTGACCAACATTTCAGTGGGAGGTTTGGAAATTTCACCCATGTAGGCACCTTGGTCATATTTTTAGCAGAAAAATCAAAGTATTCTGACATGGGTTGCAAAAGAAGAGGACGGCCATAGACCGAATAAGGCCTTTCAACAAGAACAACTAGTTTATCATCAACATTTTTAAATATTTAACTTAAAACAAAAGGGAATTAACGTGTTTATGTAGTATACTTTTGTGTAAACCTTGATGTATTTACAAAGGTTCAGCTTAGCATGTAGTATTTTAGTTATCTTGTAATTAACCCTTTTGAAATATTTAAAAACACTTCTTATATTGTAAATACTTTCTTTGCATGTTAGTATTCATTTTCTTTTAACTTTTATGATATGATGTGTTGGACTTTGTTCATATTGAACTTACTAGTAGGATATATATATATATATATATATATATATATATTGTGTGAATTGTATGAGGTGTGGAATTATGAGTGTAAACCCCGGGAAAAATAATAAATAAATAAAAGTGAAGAAATTCATGCATATGGTTAAATAAAAATAGAAATTCAGAAATTTTTGAATATAAATTTCCAAGCAAAATAACTCGAGACATTATAATAAACCCGGTACTGTTGAGGGTTGGATTTAATTGAAGAGAATAATACACTTAAAGGAAAAGGGGGGCCAAAATGCAAATAAGGGAAAATATAGAGTATAAATACTCTCTCCTCACCAAACAAAAATCCAACCATAAGGAGAGAAGATAGAGAGTTTTATACCCATTCTTGAGAAATCAAGAGAGAAACACTAAAATTTCAAGAACCCGTCCAAGATTAAGAGTTTATAGATGGGATAAACACTTGAGAGCAAAGGGTTACCAAGAAATTGAACAAGAAGAAAAGAAAGGAGGGAGTTGAAAATCTTCAACTGGTTGAAGATCAAAATCTTAATTTGTACCGGGTAAGGTATTCTAAACATGATCTTAAGAAAATTCATTCTTTAAATTTGATAAAGAATTGATGCCTAGATATTGAATCATAGGTTAGGGTTTTTAGAAATGAATTGGGGAAAAAGTACTTATCATTGAGATTAAGTTAATTCATATGTGTGGTATGTAGTGTATGAAACTATTGTGTGAATGGGAGGGGGAGACAACTCTGGATAGACTTGTCTCCTGACTTTCGGTGAGATTTTGGGTAGGAGAATGAGGGAATTAGGATTGGATTCCTTCATTGAAATTGTAGATTTAAATGTTAGTTAACCAAGAAAACTGGTCTTGCTCAATTTGGAGATGTAGAACTCCAGTTATGGGTGACCAATCGAGACTGAGTCATGACTGATTATGTAGGGCAGCAGGACTGATTAGTTGATGAGCAATTTTGACTAACTTAGAGGCAAAACTGGGTTCTCCTTCCTCAGAGAACTGGTAGCCTCGTGTCTTAGCTTTCTAACGAGATAAATCTCACTTAAAATGGAGTTTTAGACCCTTAGATATAGTTAAAAACCTGATGAGTGTTCGGAAAGCAATAGTTGGAAATTGGACAGTAACGGTTCAAAGTCAAATAGTAACCATTGGAAATTGGAGAGTAACAGTTCCAAGTCAGATAGTAACGATTCAAAGTCAGATAGCAACGGTTGGAAATTGGACAGTAACAGTTCAAAGTTAGACAGTAACAGTAGACTTTCACGTGAATACTATAAATAAGAATATAAAAGAATTGAGTCATACAAACACTTACACATTGAGATACTAACTCTGAAAATATACATGATATATGTATGTATGTTATTATGAGGAAATGAACATGCATAGAAAGTAACATATGAGTAATGGATGAATATGAATTCTCTATAATATCGGTTTGAAGGAATCATAACAAAAAAACTTCCTTGTGATTTAGGATGAGCAACCAGGATTGGATCTTCTGCTAGGGGAGGTCGCGAGACAGGCGAAGCAGGTGCGTGATATTCCTCTTATTTGCACTTATATAATTTAAAATTCTTCTAGTAATTGCAATTACAATAAATTTCATGTTCAATGTAAATAAAGTCTAGCGTAAATACAAGATTAGCTTTGGCTAATGGCATCCGTGATAGGATTGTCGGGAGGTGATTTACAAGATTAACTTCGGCTAATGGCATCCGTGATAGGATTGCCGGGATATGATTTACATGATTAGCTTCGGTTAATGGCAACCATGATAGGATTGTCAGGAAATGAATTACAAGATTAGACTTTGCAAGGTCACCCAGTTTATGCAAGTAAATAAGATTATTCAACTAAGATTATACAAATGAGTGTTAATTGGGTCTAAAAGATTTACAAGCAAAATATAAGTTCTCTGTTAGAATTCTCATGGATTCGATATAAAGTTAATGCTTCATTCGTATTCATTACATGAGCATACATATATTCTTTATCAACATAATGGTATGTTTATTTATGTAAGAGGTCCATCAAACATCCAGGTAGATCATTAGTTTAGGACTCTACTTTGTGAAGCTTATGTAAATATTTAACTTAAACAAAAGGGAATTAACGTGTTTTTGTAGTATGCTTTTGTGTAAACCTTGATGTATTTATAAAAGTTCAGCTTAGCATTTAGTATTTTAGTTATCTTGTAATTAACCCTTTTGAAACATTTAGGGACACTTATTATGTTGTAAATACTTTCTTTGCATGTTAGTATTCCTTTCCTTTTAAATTTTATGATATGATGTTTGGACTATTTTCATATTGATCTTACTCGTAGGATATATATATTGTGTGGAATTATGAGGTTTGATATAATGTCCAGAATTATGGGACCTTGTGATGATGGGTTGATTAAGTAAATTGATAGTAGTCGATGACTTGGGATGTCCTAAATGCAAACGAAACTCTGCCAAATTTTTGGAAATAATAAAAAAAAATTACCCTCAAATAATGAGGATATATTGGAATCTTTTAACATTGATCGAGTCGTACAGTTCAGACTCTTACAGTTGGTATTAGAGCCCTGGTATAGGTTCTAGGAGGAAATCAAAAGAGGTTGTTGATGTTCATTAATTTATTGCCGGATGGTACGTACCCGTCAAGAGATTAGAACAGATCTATCCTCTGCAGGGAGGGGGAATAGAACTATAGATTTTTCTGAGCGGCAAGAATAGAGCCCTTTGGAAGATACTGCTTCATATGCACCGGTAGTATCGACTCAAGCATGGCATGAAGAATCGACGGGGCCTCAAATTAGACAAGCACCAAGGCAAGCTAGGGATGTTCGACCGACCATGTCAGCCCCACGGGAACGAGTAGAGGAGCCCCCTCAGACTACACCTACAAGGCCATCTGTTTCTTTTGTTGATCCAATGCTCTTGGCCTAGCTATTCAAAGCAGTAATGGAAGGTATGGCTAATGCTGCCACTCCTATGCCAGCACCCCCACCTGCACCCAATATACCAACCGTTTCAGAAGTAGCTACAGCTACTAATGACATGGTACAACTAGTTTGTTTGGTGAAAAGTATGAGAGAAATGGGTTGTGAACCCTACTCAGGTGAACAGAATGCTAAAGTGGGGGGAAGGTGGATTAGAAAGGTGGAGAAAAGCATGATTCAAATTAAGATACCACATGATCTGCGGGTAGATTGTGCTACTCAATTACTATCAGACGGTGCTATAACTTGGTGGGAGACAGTTCAGTTGAGAAGGGCTACAGAAACCCTATCCTGGAATGATTTCAAGATAGAGTTTGAGAATCAATATTACTCCAAATATCATCGGAAGATAAAAGAACAGGAATTCCTAGCCTTGAGACAGGAGGGAATGTCAGTACTTGACATAGTCATGGGAGTGCAGGAAAACAAAAGGATATGGAACTTTTAGGCAGGCCACCACTTCCAAAGAAAGGTAGAGGCAAACAGTTCTTTCAATTCAAAAAGAAAAGGGGGATGTCAACTAGTTTCCGACAGGATATCGGTGAGAGGCCAACATAGTCATGGGAGTGTAGGAAAACGAAAGGATATGGAACTTTTAGGAAGGCCACCGCTTCCAAAGAAAGGTAGAGGCGAATAGTTCTTTCAATTCAAAAAGAAAAGGGGGACATCAACTAGTTTTCGACAGGATATCGGTGGGAGGTCAGGAAGTGGTCAGACCCATTTTAGGGCTATAGCTACAAGGGGGCATAATGATCAGAAGGAAATTGGCTACCATCAATGTGCTCAGTGTGAACAAAGTCACCCCGGTAGTTGTATGGTTTCTCCTGGGCGATGCTATATATGTCGAGGAGAAGGTCATAAGTGGAAAACCTGTCAGTACTTGGGAAGAGGATGTCATCACTATGGTGAGAAGGGTCACTTTAAAAGGGAATGCCCCCAGTTAAACACTGAACAGCCTCAGAGACATAGGCAGCAAAGTCAGAGTCATCAGCAGTCAATCACAGTAAACAGACCGGGAAGGTCGACTCAGTCAGGAGCTAACTCAAATAGGGGACGAACCAGAGTGCAAAATGAAAGGGATCAAGGAAGGGTTTTCCATATGACCCAGGAGGATGTCAGAGCAGCATCAGATGTGGTGGCAGGTATGCTGCAAATGAATTACTATCAAATGCATGTCTTGTTTAATTCTGGTGCCACTCACCCTTTTATAGCAAATAAAAATGTAACCAAATTGAGTAAGGAAACAAAAAGGGTAGAGAGAGGATTTATTATTAGGACACCTTTAGGTGAAACTGTGGAAACAAATGTTGTATTTAAAGGGGTGGGAATTAACATGAATGGGTGTGAACTAAAAGTAGATTTAATACCCCTAGAATTAAGTGATTTTGATATAATTCTAGGTATGAATTGGTTGGGCAAAAATAAGGCTCGTATAGACTGCTTTACAAAAACAATAACCTTCCAAGGGGCTAAGGGTGAAGCAATGGTCTTTAAGGGGGAGAGAATTTCCAACTTTACAAATATGATCTCGGGTATGGTTGCAAGAAAACTACTAAAGAAAGGTTGTACAACATACCTTGCCTATGTGATGAATTTGAAAAATGGTAAAATAGGATTGTTTGACATTCCAATTGTGAGGGAATTTCTGGAAGTATTTCCGGAATAATTGCCAGGACTACCCCCAGAAAAAGAAGTTGAAGTCACCATAGATATATTGCCTGGGGTGTCTCCTATAGCCCAACCATCGTATAGAATGGCCCCAAAAGAATTGGATGAGTTGAAAATTCAATTGCAGGAGATTTTAGACAAAGGGTTCATACGACCAAGCAACTCACCTTGGGGGGCACCTGTATTATTTGTGAAGAAGAAAGATGGAACGTTGAGGCTTTGCATAGATTACCGTCAACTGAATAAAGTGACGGTAAAGAACAGATATCCACTTCTGCGGATAAATGATTTGTTCAATTAGTTGAAGGGTGCCAAAGTATTCTCAAAGATTGATTTAAGATCAGGATACTACAAAAAGCGAATCAAGGGGCAAGATGTGCTGAAAACTGCCTTCAGAACTCACTACAGACACTTTGAGTTCTTAGTGCTACCCTTTGGATTAACTAATGCTCCAGCACTTTTTATGGATTTAATGAACAGAGTATTCCAACCATACCTTGATAAGTTTGTTGTCGTATTCATCGATGACATCTTAGTTTACTCCAAATCCTATGAGGAGCATGAATAGAACCTGAGACATACACTACAGACTCTAAGGAGTCGCCAGTTGTATGCCAAGTTGGATAAATATGACTTGTGGTTAAAAGAAGTTACCTTTTTGGGGCATTTAGTGTCTTCAAAAGGCATTTTTATGGACCCTCAGAAGGTGGAAGCAGTTTTGAGATGGGAAAGGCCTACTACGGTAACTGAAATTCATAGTTTTCTCAGATTAGCAGGGTATTATAGAAGATTTATCAAAAGGTTTTCAACGAAAGCAACTCCATTAACACGACTCACTAGGAAGAACATAAGATGGGAGTGGTCAAAGGAGTGCGGTGAGAGCTTTCAAGAATTGAAAAGAAGACTTACTACTGCCCCCGTACTAATCCTTCCATCTGGAACAGAAGGCTTTGTAGTCTACAGTGATGCTTCAAGAAAAGGACTGGGTTGTGTTCTAATGCAGCATGGAAAAGTAGTTGCCTATGCATCGAGACAACTGAAGACTCATGAAGTCAACTACCCAGTTCATGACTTAGAATTGGCAGCAGTACTTTTTGCTTTACGAGTATGGAGGCACTACTTATACGGATCCTGGGTCCAAATTTTCATGAATCATAAGAGCCTTAAATAACTGATGTTACAGAAGGAGTTGAATATACGACAACAGAGATGGGTAGAATTAATTAGAGACTACGACTGTATTATAGATTACCATCCAGGAAAAGCGAATATAGTCGCAGATGCTCTCAGTCGTAAAGACAAGGTGATTAGGGGTGGACCAGCGACTTGGAATGAAGAAACTATGATTGAGCTAAAGAGGTTGGGGGCAGTATTGAGTGTTAGTCCGGAAGGATCCTTAATGGCTCAACTAAGGGTGAATTCAGGATATCGAGAGCAAATATTAGAGGCACAACAGCTTGATGATGAGGTGTTAAAAGTAAGAATCAAACTAGAATCGGGGGGTGAAACTCTTTTTCGAATGGTTGATGATGGAATAGTGATGTTGGGGCGATGTATGTATGTGCTTGACAACAAAGCCTTAAACAAAAGTTACTATGAGAGGCTCACGAGTCTAAGTTCACTATACATCTAGGTAGTACTAAGATGTACTAGGATCTGAAACAGTACTATTGGTGGCCAAATATGAGAAAAGAAGTGACTGGTTACGTGGCAAAATGTAGTATTTGCCAACAAGTAAAAGTAGAACATCGAAAACCGGCAGGGCTCTTACAACCATTACCAATCCCTGAGTGCAAGTGGGAGATGATCACAATGGACTTTGTGTCGGGACTACCCAGAGGAAAAGGGGGAAATGATGCAATCTGGATCATTGTGGATCGACTAACTAAGTCTACCCTTTTCCTACCAGTAAAGATGACAGATCCAGTTGACAAGTTGGCTAAGATTTATGTGAACGAAGTTGTAAGGCTTCATGGAGTCAAAATATCAAATGTCTCTGACCGAGCATACAATGTGCCTTCAGAACAAATTTGAGTATCAGTACTGCCTTTCATCCGCAAACTGATGGCCAATCTGAGAGAACTATTCAGATCTCAGAGGATTTACTAAAGGCACGTGCCTTGGAATTTGGTGGAAACTGGGATGAGCACCTATCACTCGTAGAATTCATGTATAACAATAGCTATGAGGCAACAATTGTAATGGCCCCATTTGAAGCTCTTTATGGCAGAAAGTGTAGGACACCCTTGTGTTGGGAAGAAGTTGGGGACAGAAAGCTGTATGGGGCAGAAATTAGTACAAATCACTACAGAAAAAGTGAGGATTATTAAGGATCGAATGAAGGTGGCTCAGGATAGATAGAAGAAGTATACGGATATTCGAAGAAGACCACTTGAATTTTGTCCAAGAGATAAAGTATTTCTGAAGGTAGCTCCATGGGAGCACATGCTGAGATTCGGTATGAAGGAGAAGTTAGCTCTGAGGTTCATTGGACCATTTGAAATCCAAAAACGCATCTAACCTATAGCATATGAAATAAACTTGCCCTCACAGTTGGCCAAGGTTCACAATGTATTCCATGTTTCTTTGTTGTGAAAAGCCGATGTAGACCCTTTGAGAGTGTTACCTCAAGTGCCAGTGGAGGTAAAAGAAGACTTAACACTTGAGGTAAGACCGATAAAGATCTCGATTGGGGCGAGAAAGAACTTCGTAATAAGTTTCCATCATCAGAGTCTTATGGCGAAGCTCACAAATCGAGGAAGAAACATGGGAGAGAGAATCAGAAATGAGATGAAATTTCCCCGACTTGTTTATAAACTCAGGTACATCACTTAAATTTTGAGGATGAAATTTTTATTAGGAAGGGAGAATGTAAACCCCGGGAAAAATAATAAATAAATAAAAGTGAAGAAATTCATGCATATGGTTAAATAAAAATAAAAATTCAGAAATTTTTTAATATAAATTTCCGGGCGAAATAACTCGAGACATTATAATAAACCCGGTACTGTTGAGGGTTGGATTTAATTGAAGAGAATAATACACTTAAAGGAAAACGAGGGCCTAAATGCAAATAAGGAAAAATATAGAGAATAAATACTCTCTCCTCACCAAACAAAAATTTGTGGGAACCATAAGGAGAGAAGATAGGGAAATTTCAAGAACCCATCCAAGATTTAGAGCTTATAGATGAGATAAATACTTGAGAGCAAAGGGTTACCAAGAAATTGAACAAGAAGAAAAGAAAGGAGGGAGTTGAAAATCTTCAACTGGTTGAAGATTAAAATCTTAATTTGTACCGGTAAGGTATTCTAAACATGATCTTAAAAAAATTCATTCTTTAAATTCGATAAAGAATTGATGCCTGGATATTGAATCATAGGTTAGGGTTCTTAGACATAAATTGGGGAAAAAGTATTTATCATTAAGATTAAGTTAATTCATATGTGTGGTATGTAGTTTATGAAACTATTGTGTGAAAGGGAGGGGGAGACAACTCTAGACAGACTTGTCTCCTGACTTTCGGTGAGATTTCAGGTAGGAGGATGAGGAAATTAGGATTGGATTCCTTTATTGAAATTGTAGATTTGAATGTTAGTTAGCCAAGAAAACTGGTCTTGCTCAATTTGGAGATGTAGAACTCCAGTTATGGGTTACCAACCGAGACTGAGTCGTGACTAATTATGTAGGCAGTAGGACAGATTAGTTGATTAGCAATTTTGACTATCTTGGAAGCAGAACTGGGTTCTCCTTCCTCAGAGAACTCGTAGGCTCGTGTCTTAACTTTCTAACGAGATCAATCTCACTTAAAATGGAGTTTTAGAACTTTAGATATAGTTAAAAATCTGATGAGTGTTCAGACAGGATTGACGAGATGTGAATTACAAGATTAGCTTTAGCTAATGGCATCTATGATAGGATCGCTGGGAGATGATTTACAAGATTAGCTTCCGCTAATGGCATCCGCAATAGGATTGCCGGGATATGAATTTCAAGAATTGCTTCGTCTAATGGCATCCGTGATAGGATTGCCGGGAAATGAATTACAAGATTAGACTTTGCAAGGTCACCCAATCAGCCCGAGGTGGAATATAGATGTTTGTCTTCGATCATTGATTGATGAGTTGGTTTATCATGGATGTGAAGGGGAAGACAAAGGACAACATCAAGGCTAGATTGGATATAGCTTTATTCTGTAACCATAAAAATATGGAGTTGGTTTATGATGAGTCACGGGTCACAAAACCAAGAGCAAGCTTCGTGTTAGAGAAAAACGCACAACTACTAGTCTACAAATGGCTTAAGAATCTACGTTTTTCGGATGGATATGCATCGAACATATCAAGGCTGGTTAATATAGAGGACTGCAGATTGTATGGAATGAAGAGTCATGGCTGCCATGTGTTTATACAAACACTCATCCCATTAGCTTTTCGTGATTTGTTGCCAAAGGGAATATGGGATGCACTCATGGAGATCAGTCATTTCTTTAGAGATATATGCTCCAGCAAGTTGAATGTTGAGCACATTGAGAGGCTTCAAACGAATATCATCGAGATACTATGCAAACTTGAGATTATATTTCCTCTATTTTTTGACTCAATGGAGCATCTCCTCAAACATCTACCGTTCGAGGCAAAAGCTGGAGGACCGGTCCAGTATAGATGGATTTACCCATTCAAATGGTTAAATATTATAGTTGTAATGTAATTCATATATAAAAGTATTTTCTATGTTTTTCTTAATTGAAAATACTTGATTAATTCAATGCAGGTACTTGTTTAATCTCAAGAAAAAGGTTAAGAACAAGGCGCATGTTGTGGCTTCGATATGTGAGGCCTATATTGTTGAGGAGATCTCAACATTTATCTAGTACTATTTCGAACCTCATTTGAGAACGAGAATCAATCGCGTTCCATGACATGATGATGGTGGTGAAGTGCCTTCCAGTGGGAACCTGTCAATATTCTCCAATCCTAGATGACCCACACCTAAAATGTTGTAAAAGGAAGATATTTGTCAGGAATAGAGTTCAAACAAGCACACAACTATGTTCTATTTAACTGTGATTAGCTAAAACCTTTTATTCAGTAAGTTTATATATGTGTAATACTAATTAAACTTTGTCAGTAATATACTGTTAATTATATATTGTAATATCATACACTCATTATCACTTGCAGGCAACATCAACAATATTTGCTCTCCAATAACTCATAGCTGACCGAATCCCAGATCTTTCAATTACAAGATGAATAATTTGCCACGTGGTTCAGAACACATGTAAGCACTATCACAAACTCATTCTAACTTGTAAAATTACTATATGCATGTCATTACGAGATTCTCATTCATTTACTGTTTATTGATGTATATTACATAGTAGGTTTATCAAATGGGAAGGAGTGCGCCTAAATCATTGTCTTCACTAAGCCTGGGGCTTGAAAGAAAAGTTAAGTGCTATAATGGGTATTTTGTCAATGGATATGTTTTCCATACTGAAGAACACGGGCATGGAAGAAAGATATACAACAGCGGTGTTTGTGTTAAGGGATCCACTAGTAGTGAGTTAGAAGTTGACTACTATGGTCGATTAGAAGAGGTCATCGAACTGCAATATCATAGCAAGCAGAATAGAGTGCTTTTATTCAAATGCTATTGGTATTACACAACTGATAGAGGAATCAGAGTTTGTCCGCACTGTGGTCTGGTCGAAATCAACTCAAAAGCTAGACTCTACAACATAAATGATATCTTTGCTTTCACAAAGCAATGTCAACAAGTTTATTACACATACACCCCTTCATTTAGAAAGAATCGATCAAGAGTAGATTGGTTGTCCGTTTTAAAAACAAAACCTCGAGGTCGTGTCGAGGTTGTTCAGGATGAGAACAAAGACATAAGTGTGTGAGATGAAGTCTTTCAAGTTAGTGAGTTGGTTGAACCATATCGAGTTGCTCCTTCGATTGAATTGGAAGAAAATTCAATTTTTTGTGTTTTCAATGATAGTCTTGTTGATGTTGACGCAGAGGAGTTGAATGTTGATTTGAGCTCTAGCGGACAAGCAAATGTCGATGAAGATGATGATATCCATATTGAAGATTGCGATGAAGGTGATGATTATTCAATTGATGACGAAGAAGAAGAAAATTATGACTAACTATCAGAATGAAGCCCTGTGTAAAACCCTTTTTTCATGTAATATAGATTATGGATGATATATTCTGTAACACAAAATATTTATTATTTAAGCATTGTTGTTATTGTTTTATGCGATGGACAGTTTATCATTTAAGTGTTTGCAGAAAGGTAAATAGGCAATACAAATACAATTTTCTTGCACAATGCCACAATCACCGACATCAATACCGATGGAATAAGGTCCATTAGCATTGTACAAAGAGTTTGAAAATAATTACTTCAAATGCCACAATCACCGACGCCCATACCGATGGATCTCATTCCGTCGGAATTTCAAAGAGAATTCAAAAATAATTACATGAAATGCCACAATCACTGATGCCCATACGGACGGAATAAAGACCATTGGAATTTCACAGAGAGTTCAAAAATAATTACTTGAAATGCCACAATCATCGACGCCCATACCGACGGACTTCATTCCGTTGGCATTTCACAGAGAGTTCGAAAATAATTACTTGAAATGCCACAATGACTGAAGAATTTGCCGACGGTGTCCAGTCCGTCTGAAAGTTATCGGTGGGTCAATTTTATCGACAAAATTACCGACAGAATGTGCAAATCCAAAGGGCGGTGCATTAAAATGCATCTTTGACTGTGTCATTTTGCAGACGAAATTACCGACGGACCGCGAAAAATATGGAGGGTAATGAAAAATGTTGGTGTGAAATTCAAAAATTACTGATGGATTTTCAATACTTCACCAACAGAATAAATTAAAAGTAATAATTATTTTTTATTCCATCAGTGAATCTGTCGGTAAAACTGCCCTATAAATCCCAGCGACCACCCCTTCAGTTCATTTTTTTTCCTCTCCTCCATTCTTAATTTCCCCTCTCTTCGATTTTTTTCCTCTCATTTCCTTCAACATTTCTGCAAAGTTACTAGTTTTATTTTTTAATCTTCATCAAATTAAAAGGTATGTGTTTCCTCTATTTCATTTTACTTTAAGGATTTTTTTTATTCTAGCTATTTTATTGTTGGTATGCCTTTTGTTTTGGTGTATTTTTGTAATGTAGATAAAGTCTTGAAATAAACATATTATTAAAGTCTATAGTTTTTTTTAATTTATTGAATATATTTTATTGTTGTATTGGCATAATTATTGAATAATTTGTTGAATTGTAATTGTTAATGTTGAATTTACCTTAGAATTAGTAATTGAATATGTTGGAATAATTAGTAATTTTACTCTATTATTGCATGATTTATATTTAATTATTTTCATTGACTTTAATTGTTAGTCTATATTTTTTTTTAATTTATTGAATATATTTCATTGTTGTATTACCATAATTATTGAATAATTTGTTGAATTGTAATTGTCAATGTTGAATTTTCCTTAGAATTAGTAATTGAATATGTTGGAATAATTAGCATAGATTGGGTCAATTGGTTTTGGCTATTATCAACATTTGCAGGTTTGTGGATTTGGGTAGTATCCAGTATAAGGGAGGTGCTGTCGAATTTTTTTTTTAACATTTGAATTTAATTATTTGTATAAAATTGTGTAGATGCGTAGAATGAAAAACAAAGCTGGTCGCTCACGTATGGTCACAACTAGTTCTTCTAGCAACGAGGATGATATTTCCTTAGGTGCCTCTCAAGAAGAGGCACCTACACCACTTGCGCCGTCAACCGATGCTTCCTCTTCCAGCGCTAGTTCATAGCGCAGAGGTAGCGTGCCTTCTCAGCGGAATCAATTTACCCGCAAATACGAGGCACAGTGGAAGGACGACCTTTCAATGTAAGTTTGTTAAGGTTTTAGTTTTTTTTAAAAAAAAACTATAACATAATTTTTGAAGTAATCACTATTTCATTAATTTCATTTATTTTCAAGTTCACAAACATTGAGGCCGTCCAAGTAATATCATCAGCGTTTAAATTGTCGATGGAGATTCTATTATTTCAATGGAGTCAGATATCCAGACATCCTAAATGGATGCCTCAAATCAATGCATGGTTTGACAGATTTGAGGTTGGTGTCAATTCATAATTTCCAGCTTATTTCTAATAAATTATTAATATAATTGTAAATAAATTATTATTTTTATTTAAAATTAATTATTTATACACAGGACAATTTCTGCTGGGATAGTGAGCATGACACTGTTGTGAGGAGGGTGTGGAAAATCACACGACAACTAGGTAACATCAAAAACAATACAAGATTTTTTTAGATAACACACGACAAAAAAAAATTAAACAATTGAAGTGAAGTTGGGTGTGTAAACTTTGGTATCTTCAATAATTCCACGATCCCACACCAAAGGAAACACTGCTGCTGAAGCTTATTATGAGAATTTGTCCGATGAGAAGAAGCAAAATGCCAGATTTTCTTTCAATGAAATGGACAAAAACGGAGACGGGCAAATATAGAAGTGTGTAGAAATGGCAGGTTCCTCAAGTCATCACATAAGAAATATTTGTGTTTTCGGTGGATCCAGTCCTGGGAAAGAAAAAGAGTTTTTAGAATCAGCAAATCATCTTGGTCGAGTACTAGCTGAGAGAAAGATTCATTTAGTGTATGGAGGAGGCAGCCTTGGGTTAATGGGAGGTGTGCCAATGGCTGTATTTTTAGGAGGCAGTCAAGTTTTGGGGGTTGTCCCCAAAGCTTTAGCAAATAGGGATATCATTGGAAAAACAATTGGAGAGGAACTACAGGTCTCCACAATGTCTGATCGATTGAAGACCATGTTTAACCATGCTGATGCCTTCATTGCCTTACCAGGTGGTCTAGGCACATTGGAAGAGATCTTTCATATTTCATCTTGGGCCCAACTGCACATTCACCATAAACCTATAGGTTTATTAAATGTTAATGGTTTCTATGATAAGTTGTTGTCTTTCCTTGATCAAGCTGTGGAACAGAAATTTCTAACATCTTCGGCATGACAAATCATAATCTCTGCTGCTACTGCTAAACAATTGATTGACCAACTACAATCTTTCATCCCTATCATTGATCCCTGCATGAGTCGCCTGGATTGGTCAACTAAGGAAAGCCGTAAAAAGCTTAGATTAAATTTGAGCCTTCATTTGTGAAACATGGTGTCTTGTGGTTTTATTAATAGCATATTATTTTGTTTTGTTACTTCTTATATTTGTTTAAGTGTGTTTCAGGTTTGTCATTGTTCGCTGTTTTAGGTGATGTCTTCTATACTCTATCTTTCTACCTTAGGACATTGAGGACAATGTCTTGTTTTTTGTTGGGGGGAGAGGGTAGTTGTTCAAAAAAAAAAAATAACTTGCTAACTGTTTTTGCTATTATTAAAACCATTTGACAAAATTGTTATTATGATGGCAGAGTATGGAGTCAGTTTTATTAACTCTTGAGACGCATCTTTGTAAGTATCCTTATTAGGATGGCAGAGTAAGGAGAAAATTTTATTGATTCTAGAGACGCATCTTAGTAAGTATCATTACCAAGGTCTATCATAATACTTCTTGAAATATTCAGGTTTACAAACTCTCGCATTGTTATCACTTGATTATGCTCATATACTCATTTAACAAGTATTCGTAAACCTTCATTTTCACACACACACTTTAACATATGATTGTGGGTTGCACATTGGATTATTACATTAATTATGTTCTTTTGTTGAAGGTAACAACTAAGGGAAATGGATAGTATATAATTTGCAAAAAAAAAAATCAATAATATTGATGATAATAAAAACGTAGATAAGTTTGGTTTCGTAGCCTCCCTAACTTAAGCAATTAAGCCCGAAGGGGTGTTTTAACACCTAATACCCTAAAGTCAACTGACTTGGGAGCTATTGACCCAAAGCTTGTTACATGGGTTAAGGAGAAAAGCTTAAGGGAATCAGACATTGCACTATCTATGTATCAGTATCTGCAACCCGAGTTGCTAAGCTCGTAGGGGTGTCTCAACACCTAATGCCCTAAGACCAACTGGTCTGGGAGTCATTAGCCTAAAACTCGTTACATGGGTTAAAGATACATTGTGTTTTAAGTTGTATGTGTATATAAAAAAAAAGAAAATAATAATAATAATAATCCCAACCCAAGGAAGTTAACCTTAAACATTTGAACATAATATTGTTTTCTTCCAACGAAAGCCCCATCATCTATGTTTTCATACATTGAGCACATAAAAAGAAGGTTTATTAATATCTTGTTTAAAAAGTATGAAGCAGGAATATAAATTTAATGAGAGTTTGTTTATTTGGATAGATTAATGGAAGTTGAATGATGAATGCCTTGCTTTGTGGAACTTGCAAATTGTTTTTCTATTTTAATGCTTTGATTACTAGGGACTAGTAATAAGCTGGTTGGGGGTGTGATTAGTACTTAAAAGTGCATTTTTATCAAGGTTTTATATTATCATTTTGCACTTGAAGTATCAATAACTCCTTAACTAAAGCATGTTTTATAATAACATATCTAATAATATAAGATACCTTTAATTTATGGTAAATGTTCATCTTAAATGCAGGCTATCACATAAATGAAAGGATTGATTAATGAGTTTAAGTATTGAAATTGAAAGGACAAAGAGATGGCCAAACTTAGAAAAGAGATGCTAGTGTAGTCCAAACTGGAACACTGTTTGGTAATTGGATCATATTTGGATCTGTAGATCTTGGATTTAGGTCCAGTTTATATGGATGGAAAGGTAAGACATAGGCCTACAACTCTCATGTGGAGCCCAAGATTTAGAAAGGCTATTTTCAAGTCCAAATTATAGCAACAACGAAGAAGTCCGAATCTGTCCTGCAGCCCAGACACTGTTCAGTGTTCAGCCCATATCTTGAGTTCTAGAAGTCCAAATGACCTCATCTTTTTTTTGTTGGAAAGCTGAGACAATTTTCTAGAGGCTTCATCAGGATTTTGTTCAAATTATGATGTCAGCAATGATGTTTTGTTTAGACAATAAGATAAGGATTGTCACCAAGTCAAGATGTGGCCACCCACTCATCAATTAGTCAACAAATCAATAGTTTCAAATTTTAGCCTATAAAAGGAGGCATTTGCCATGCATTTAGGCATCTTGGTTTCCATATCAAGATCATGCTCTTGCTTTCTCTCTTTGTATTGCTTATGTTTTGCTTTCATTAATATCAAGTTTATGCACTTCATTTCCTTTCCTTTACTTAGTTAACTTCTTTCTCATTTATGTTCTTATCTTGTTCATTCATGTTTCTTTCTTTTATTATGTTTAGCTAAGTTAATTATGTCAAGGTGAAAAGGGTACACTAATATCTCAAAGTTCTTATTAATTTCTTTCTCCTCTTCTTTTATTATTATTATTACTATTACTATTATTATTATTATTGTTGTTGTTGTTGTTGTTATTATTATTATTGTTATATTTTATGTACATTAAGTATGCTCTATGTTTGATCAAGGATCCTGACATTGTTGGTCTTGCCTTGTTCATTCGCATCAAAAATCTATTTATATTATATAATATATCTCTTTGATCAGTATATAGGCTGGAAACCTGTGACCCGATCTTTTAGATCATTCTCAGGTATAACAACGCCACGTACTGAGTATTATTATTATTATTATTATTACTATTAATATTATTATTAGTATTACTATTGTTGTTATTATTGTTGTTATTGTTGTTGTTGTTGTTGTATTGTTATTTATAATTTATACAATTAACCTCTCTGTGGTTCGACCCTGGTCTTGCCGGGTTATTTATTACTTCGACACTCCTGCACTTGGGAGAAGACATCAATCTTTTGGTCGTGTCACCAAACTCAAAACAAATACAAACTAAAGGACACAACTGAATTCTTAAAGGCCTTGCATGAATACTAAGCCCTAGGAGAGAGAAAAGAAGGGTAGGAGAAAATAAACTCTTCGCCGTCCACCTTGCCCAACACGCCACCCTAAAAGTTGCGCAATAACCTTGCGTGTCAGATGAGTTGACGATCGAGTTTTTTAGCCACCAGAATTGTCCTCACGCGCCTCTACAAAAGTATGAAGAACTCTGATGTGATGACACCTGCATAACATGCGTCATCATATTGTACTGATTTATTAATATTTTAATAAGTTAAATTAAAATATTTAGTCCGTTTTTTCTCTTTCTTTTTTTACTGTGCACAACAACTTCATTCATAAATTATTTTTTAAAAATATTTTTTTATATATAAATCAAAATAATATATTTTTTTATTTTTTAAAATTTATTTTTAATATTAACATATAAAAAAATTTCAAAAGCATTAAAAAAATGATATTATATTTTAAAAAAACTAAGATGAGACGGTAATATAAGAATTAACACAATGATCCGTAGATTAACCTACATCTCTATTTCCGTAGATCTTTCAACTATGCACCAAATGACTAGTGGCAGGATTTTAGAGATGATCGACTTCCTTAAAAGTCCCTTTGGAGTCTTGAAATTGTAGGCCAAAGCTACCTCCTCCATTATCCTCTTAAATTTTCCTCCTCTTAAATATTACACCCATAAATAGATATGGAGGAGATTCGCCGCGCTGCTGAAGCTTATTATGAGAATCTGTCCGATGAGAAGAAGCGAAATGCCAGATTTTCTTTCAGTGAAATGGACAAAAACGAAGACGGGCAAATTAACCTAGATGAATACGTGGAGTATCTCAAGAAAGATAACAACACGGTTCTTACTAATCCAAGCTTGTTTACAGCGTTGGACGAGGACGGCAATGGAAGTTTGGATTTTAAGGAAACAATCGTCTTGTACTACATCATGCAGAGTGGAAGAGCTCTATTTTGACGTATACTTCAGTTGCTTTCAATGTTTCTGTCTTGATGAGTCACCTAGCACCTATGACCTTTGTTGTGATTGTTATGGTGGAAAAAGGTTCACTCACCACGATGGGCACATCTTCTAGGATAACTATACTTTACTAAGTCAAAGCAGGAGCTTGGCACTAGAAGCTCCCGTACAGGTAATTAATCTTTGAAATGATATCAACTTCGATCCCTGTTAGATGATGGCATGCTAGAAAGAAATGCTTCATATTGCTTAAAATTCCCAATTTTAATTTGAAACGAATTAACACCTCTTATTATGTTTCTTTAATTGTGGATTTGGTTTGAATTTGGTTTTTCCTAGCAGATTGCTTCTTCATTATTAGGAATTCATATATGTTCTTTCATTAAATTGAAAAATTTGAGAGAAATAATAGGATTAATCAACTAGTTTTCAAGTACATGTTTCGTTCAAAAAATAATAGCTCTTTAACTTTTTTGACTTCTTTAATTTTTTTCAATTGTTTAGTGACGATTTATATTATTTCAGCATAATGATACTTATTTTATTTTTATTTTATTTTTCGGAATAATTTAATCCATTATTGGATATACGCACTTGCTCTTCTTCATTAGGCATTACCATTGTATAAAAATTTAGTCTCGAGCAGGATAAAGTATTTTTGTAAATATAATATGAATAAATAAGTATTGTTGTAAATGTATTTGTTATGCGGTTAATGGAGCGATTTGCTCTTCTATTTTTTTTGTATATAAATTGTGTCATTCTACATTTATTATTATTATTATTATTATTATTATTATTATGAATTATGCTTTTCAAGAACTATAGTTGAGAATAACAAAATGACTTAGGTTAGCCTTAGCCAACCTTTCCTATTTATATATGTAGGGCAGAACACGGCAATAACATAGGGATTACAACATTGGAATAATCCTACATTAATTTCTTATTCAGAGATATACACGCTATACATTCTATAATATGCCCCCTGAAGTTGAGGGTGGAGGATCGACCCGAAGCTTGAACCTGAAAGCAGTAAAACACGCAGCAGAAAGTGGTTTGGTGAAGACATGAGCAAGTTGATCCTGAGAAGGGATAAAGCGAATCTAAATTTCCTTCTTCGTAACCTGGTCGTGAACAAAATAATAATCTACCTCAACATGCTTAGTACGAGCATGAAAGATAGGATTCGTCGAGAGATAGGTCACACAAAGATTATCACACCAAATGGTAGGAGCAAAGACAAAGGGAACCTGCAGATCGTTTAACAAATATTGAAGCCATATGACCTCAGCGGTACCATCTACTAAGGCTTTATACTCAGCCATAGTGGAGGAGCGGGCAACTGTATGTTGCTTGCCGGATTTCCATGAAATCAGTGTCTAACCAAAGAAAACAAGATAGCCACCCGTAGATTTGCGATCATTAATACTACCAGCCCAATCTACATCTGTAAAACCATGAAGAGCAAAAGAGGTACCTCGAGTGATATGAAAACCATAGGATGTCATTCCTTTGAGGTAGCAGAGTATGCGTTTAACAGCAGCCCAATGGGAATCTGTGGGAGCATGCATGTACTGACAGATTCTGTTAACAGCAAAGTAGATTTCTGGACAAGTGAATGTAAGATATTGAAGAGCACCCATGATTTGACAAAATCATGTGGGATCAGAGAATGGATGATCCGACTATATAGCAAGTTTGGAAGGAGAGACTGGAGTATCAACGGGTTTTGCAAGAAGTCATACCAGCTCGAGTGAGGATGTTAAGAATATATTTGTGTTGGCGCAATATTAGACCCATACCTGTAGATTGAACTTCAATACCCAGAAAGTAGTGAACATCACCTAAGTCACGAAGCTTGAATTCTGAGCTTAGTAACTGGATTAGGCGATGAAGCATGGCAGAGTTGCTGCCCGTAAGCAGAATATCATCAACATAAACCATGAGATAAAAGATATTAGTACCATCATATATAAACAGGGAGGTGTCAACCTTAGAGGCAAGGAAACCAATGGAGAGTAAAAAATCACTCAGATGAGTATACCATGCCCTTGGTGCCTGTTTTAAACCATATAATGACTTGTGCAATATGCACACATGAGATGGAAGAGTAAGGTCAACAAAACCTAGAGATTGTTTCACGTAGACCTCTTCAGTAAGAACACCATTGAGAAAGGCATTATGAATATCAAGCTGATTAATCTTCCAATTACGGGAAACCGCAATGGAAAAGACTAATCTAACGGTGGCTTGCTTAATAACTAATCTGAGGTGAATGCAGGGCAGAGGTAGAGGCGGTATGGGGTGTTATGATCGATGAACAATTGGGAGTGGGTCAGATTTCGGAGGATGGTAGCAGGGGATGATGTGTGGTTTTGAGTCGAAAATCTGTGCAATCTGTTTAGATTTATCAAACGGAAAAATATGTTCATGAAAACGGACATGACGGGAGATATCATGTGATGAGATTCAATGTCAAGACATCGATAACCAAGGTGAGAGGAACTATAGCCAAAAAACACACATGGAGAAGACCAAAAATCCAATTTGTGATTATTATAGGGACGCAAAAAAGGAAAACAGAGACATCCAAAAGTACATAAAAAATGATAATCAGGAGACCGTTGAAACAAACAATCAAATGGAGATCGATTTGTAAGAACAATAGTAGGCATGTGATTGATGAGATAAAATGAAGTGTCAAAAGCATAATTCCAAAAATAGAATGGAGCTTTAAATTGGCCTAGAAGAGTAAGACTATTTTCCATAATATGCCTATGACATCTTTCTACTGTTTCATTTTGTTCGTGAGTGTGAGGACATATCAGACGGTGATGAATACTAATGGTTTGAAAGAAAGTGGAGAGTTTGTGATATTCACAGCCCCAATCAGTTTGAATAGATTTTATTTTTAATGAAAACTAACGTTCGACAAGAGTTTGAAATTGATAAAAAAATAGAATAAACATAAGATTTTGCAACAAGTGGATAATACTATATATATTTTGTGTGCGCATCAACAAAAATAACAAAATAACGATAACCATCCTAAGAAAAAAGGGGAGCAGGACCCCACACATCACTAAAAATTAATTTAAGCTGATTAAAAGTTTTGTGACCAGTAGGTCTTAAAGACAAACGCGATGATTTTCCCAAGGGACAGCTTTGACATTGAAAATTAAGACGTTTGTTGTTACAAACAATCTTATTTTTCAAGACTAAAAATTGAAAAATACGGGAGGTAGGATGACCTAGGTGACGATGCCGCAAATCAGCAGAAGCAGAATGCAGGGAGACCAATATGCTTGAGGAACTAACGGGATGAAAGACTTGAACCTGGACAAAGTATTGAGACCATCTTTACTCTGTCCAGAGAGGAGTACTTCATTGGTGTTGAGATCCTTGACATAAAACAAAAAAGGGTGAAATTCAAAATGAACATTATTATTGAGATAAAATTTCTGAACAGAAAGTAGAGGTTTCATGATTGCAGGAACATGCAAGACATTAGATAAAGTGAAGCAACGATGTGGGGTATATAGTTTTGTATGGCCAATATGATATATGGGAAGTCCCTTACCATCACCAACATGCAAATTATCATTACCATTATATGGTTCTGAAGCAGTCAAGGTTGCCAGGTCAGGTGTGACGTGTTGATTTGCACTGGTGTCCGGAAACCATTTAGCAGTACCTGCAGGATTGTGCAATCCAAATTGGCACTATGCTACTAACCATAACCACGTTGTTGAAGTTGGGAGCACTAAGGAGCAGTATGTTCGAAAGGTTGACATAACTGGCAGCGGGAATTAGATCCCTTACTGCGCTGCCAATTGCCCTGTCAGTTGCTGTGTTTGTTGTCGTTGTTGGGAGTGCTGTGGAAGCTGCGAAAGTCAGGCCTGGAACAAGAATTGTGAGGCCCTCTGTGATTGAATTGTTAAGGACGCTAGCTGCCATTAAAACGGCCCCTATTGTAACCAAACTGAGCAGTAGGCTGATGGTGAGAGAGAAGTGCTGAAGGAGGAATGTTCGGCATGGGCGACAAGGGTGCATGAATTGCAGCAGACCCCATAGACAAATGGGAGGATTTATGAATAAATTCATGAGTTAGCAGATGACTAAGCAAATTTGCATATGGTCGAGGATCTGCCCTTGTAACAAGACTTGTCACTAAGTCCTTAAATTCTCCGTGAAGGCCACGAAACACATATAAGTTGAAATCAGCTAGTGAAATAGGTCGGTCAGCAGCTGCTAGCTCATCAAACAAAGCCTTAGCTTTTTGCAGAAATTGTGTTACTGATTCATCACCTTGTCAAAGGTCTTGAAGAGAGCCATGAAGTTGCATAATACAGGAATGGGATGTAGAAGCTAGAGCTTGCTCAAGTGTGTGCTAGACAGAGCATGAGGTTGGACAATCAACTACAAGATGAAGAACTTCCATGGATAGCGAAGAGAGAAGGGCACTTAGAATGAGTTGGTCATGTTGTTTCCAACAAAGAAAGTGTTTAGATACCTGAAGAGAGACACCATTGACAACAAGAATATGTGGAGAGGGGCAGGAGTTTGAACCATCAACAAAGTCAAAATCTCCTTGGCCTAAAAGATACGGTTTCATCTTCATTCGCCAATATAGATAATTGGTGTTTGTCAGTTTTAGAGAGATGACCTGATGAGTGTGGGAGAGGGACACAATTGCCACAACAGAAGCTGTAGTGGCTTCAGCATAAGAGGATGGCAACAAAGGAGCATTATCGGGGTTGAAAAGAGCATGGCCAACATTTGTAGGCTGTGGCCATTGCAGAACTGAAGCTGAAGAAGAAGGTGGTGCTGCGGCAGGAGAGGAGGATGGCACCACCAGCGCTACTACAAAGGGAGAGATGGCTGCCGGCTGGGAGGAATCCATTGCAGAGAGGATAAGAGGTGTTTTAGTTTATTTAGGGCTCTGATACCAAGTTGAGAATAACAGAATGACCTAGCCAACCTTTCCTATTTATATATGTAGGGCAGAACACGATAGTAACCGTAGGGATTACAACATTGGAATAATCCTACATTAATTTTCTATTCAGAGATATACATGCTATACATTCTATAATAGTTAAGGTTTATGTATTTTGATTAGTAAAGAGTCCACTTGTCTATCATTTATGTATATAAAAATGAATTAATGATATAATAGTTAAGAGTCAACTTGTCTATCATTTATATAAAATAATCTTAAAATTATATTGTTCCACTTATGTTTCAATAAGGTTTTTTGTGTTTAATTTTCTTAAATTATATAAAACATGTCAAAAATATGTGCATTGCTTGAAAAGCAAAAACATGTGTATTGACCTATAATAGCATTACTTGAAAAACAAAACCTACATATAAAATTAAAAAAATAAGAATATTTGAATTAAAAAACCCAAACCAATAAAAGTTTATAATCAAATTAAAAAACTTATCATTTTGTTAAAAATACTATACATAAAAAAGAGGAATTAAAAAAGATACAATAGAACACACACACACATAAAGAAAACTAACAAATACATATTATTTTTAAGAAGATGCTAACTCATATTTGTCATTATTTTCTTGTAAAACCTATCTTAAACAAATAATTAACCATAAAATGCTAAATTCCTATTCCATAATCCATAATCTTATTAATAAAATATTTTTTATTAGATATTAATATTTATTGGTATTTTCTAAACTAATATTAAATATTTTATAAGGGAGAATATTTGTAACTAAATCTTTAATCAATAAAATGAAGAAAAAATAAACTATGACAATGTGTATCGATGTTTTGAACTGATTAATAGAAATACTAGCTTGTTTATGGTTGATATATAGTAAAATATACCTAGTTCAAACAACCCAGCAGTACAGGTAGTGGCCTCTTGATCAAACAAGTGATCCAAATAGTTCGTTTCTAAAAATTTATTCGTCGGATTTGTTATCGCCTTTCTAATTAAATTTCCATATTTTCTAATTAAAGTTTTCCATAATTGCAGCTTTTGAATTTAATGTCTTGTTGTCCTAATCGCTTTTACTCTATAGCATAGTGATAAATGAGAATACATCATAATCTAAATTTGTTTTATAGTTTGGATGTTACCGATAACAGGATATTAGTTTCAAATATCTAATCATATGGTTCTTTATCTTTAATTTCAGAAGCGAAGAGATTTGCTTGAAGAAATTGCAACGATAGTGCAAGTTACGTGCTTAGTTGTTGGTTGTGCTGCTATTGCATCATCCTCTGGCTGCAGCATTCTGTGAAAGAACGAATGATGCATTTTATTATCACCGTGTTTCAATTTTATTAGAATTTTGTAAAGGGTGGAACTTGAACCGCTTGCCTATGGAAGACTATTATTCATGAAGTTATGAAAAACTCCATATTAGATCGAGCTTTTCACGGGCTGTGATCTTCAGCTAGTGAAATAACTGAAGATCATGGTTATTTGTGGTTATTCAATTTGTTGTACTGTTGCTTGTGATTTCTGGAATTATTGTATGGTTACTTGTGGTTTCTCGTATTGTTGAATGGTTGATTTCTGGAATTATTGTATGGTTACCGTTGCTTGTGATTTGTAATTGATAGTCACCACAACCGGCATGGAAAATGGCCCTATTGTGCACAGAAAAGGTTTGCTGTGCACCCACACTAACTTCTCGAGGTTAAAAACTTCTGCATGCATCATTGGAGGCTTACATGGTCGTTAACTTCAGGACCCATGGAATTAATCGAGGTGCGCGCAAGCTGGCCTGGACAACCATATTAATCAAAAAAAAAAAAACTTTTGCATGCTTGTAGTTAAGAATTTTTCATGGTGCTGGGTCAAGATCCAGATAATTTTTTAGAGTCAAAGCAAGAAAAAAAAACAGAGTAATTCGTTTAGGCCCAGCCCAAATGATTGGAGGCACTCTGTTCAAGCCGTGGTCCAACAAGATGTTTTATTTTTTGAAAAATCATGCACCATCAACTACTGAACTATAAGACTTGATGAATATTTCACTAAGAATCTTCGTATTTTTATGATGAGCAAGAGCTCGAACTTGCATTCCTTAATTCTAAGTAAGATCCATTAACTCTAGATAAGTATCCATACAGTTCGGCACGATCGTTAGATGAAATGAGACACTTTAGGTTTATTGTTGCCCTATAACAATAGAGTCTCTTTAATAGTTCTAGGAAACATAGAAGACTTCATTATGGCCTCACATAGAATATTGAAATTACACCGAAATAGCAAAATATTAATTTTACAATGCAATTTCATGACTGTTGTCGTGGGTGTGTCACGACATCATCAACGATGAAGAAGTTTTTGTCGTGCCACTTGATGAGATGTGTGTATGTTGAAAAGAGAAATGAGTTTGAATTTAATCATAAAATTATGATTAATGTTCAGGAGTCGTTATCTAGTATTATGATTTCTAGGAACATATGGTCTGTGAGAGTCTAAATAAGGGATTGGTTGTGCAAGGAGAAGATGTATCACCCCTAGTGCACCCAACCTAAAGAAAGCTGCATTGTTATTTGATTATTTTTATAGATCGGGTTTTTATTTGTTGGTTTCATCTAAGGTTCAAGGTAGATCTCTCTTCGTTAAAGAGTCTCTTACCTTATCAGGCTAAATCCCAACCATTATAAAGTTTAAATTTTTACACGTTGTATCTTTAATACCTGAGAGTGTATTCTATTGCATAGTTTTACACCCCACAGATATTAAAGTCTACATCTAAACCTTAAAAAACATAGAAAAGGGCTTTTCAAATTTTGATCAAATCCTAATGGATAATCATAAACTGGTTATGATATTTATTTTTAGATTTTTTAAAATATGAGAAAGATGTAATTTGTTGTTTTTTGTTTTTATGAAAATATGTTTGGAAACTTTTTAGGATTTGACCATAAACATAAAAACAAATTTTTTTTTTTGTAAAAAGAGAAATTAATTTTAAAGTTTTGAGATATTTTTTTAATATATTTTAGAAAATTTTCTGAGAAAACCGGATTTTTTAATACCGAATTTGTATCTTACAATGTAAACATTCAACCTAATATTATGCAAAAATTGGTAAAAAACACACAAGAAAATCACAAATTTTTTGAAAGGATTTTTGAATTTTTTTAAACAAATATAATATATATTATCTTATATAATAACAAATATGTGGGCTGGGCCGAGCCGAAGCATGTTAGGTTGGGTTGGGTCGATCTTGGCCCAACAGATACTTTTTATTTTTTATGGTTGGGCCGAATATGGCCTCGCCATATAGGCCGAGCCAAATCAAGTTCGACCTACCAGAGGAGTGAATTATATGCAGAATGTGTACAATCAACTTTGTAGTTACAGATGACAGAGAGGAGTGGAAGGTAACCTTGTGAAGGGGAAGGAGCTATTGTCACTGGCCTAACGTGAAGTATGTGGAGGTGTTGGTGGAAGAAATGGTGGCCTGAGTCGATTGTGGTGGCTGAAACTGGAAAACAAAGAAAAGGAAAAAATCTGTCGAGGGGAGAGGGAGGAAATGAAGGAGAGGAGAGAGCCGCAATGGTTGCTCTACCACTGGTAAGGGTCTGGGTTGGTGGAGATGATGGTGTTCAAGCCGGCGATGAGTGTGGTGGTGGTCAAAGGTCACGGAGGAGAGAGAAAAAAGAAAGAGAATTTGTTGCAAAAAAACTGGGGAGGGGAAGCTGATTTTTGCTGACTTTGCACTAGATTTTCTTCATGCTCAGGCCATGTAATCCACCCTAATTTATAGGGGCTGAAAGAGGAAAATCTTGTCTACACTGAGAAAAACTTTCAACCCTTGATTCAGTTAAGAAAGATCTCAATTGTTGGTTCAAAGTAGGCACCATATGAGGCATTAAATGTACCTTCAAAGTAGCCTCCCTAAATTTTCATTTTAGAGAAAATTAAAGAAGAAGATGAATAGTAATCAAAACAATGCCGTTTTGATAACTTTCATTTTGGTCCTTGGATGTTTGATTTGTCTTATGTACACCCCTAATCATTTTGGTAACTTTCATTTTGGTCATTGGATGCCTGATTTGTTTCATATACATCATTAATTGGCTTTAAACTTGTAATTTTATGCAATTGAGTCCCTAGAAAAATGTCAATTTTAACCTCGGATTAATATGTCTCTTTCACTTTGGTCCTTGGTTTCGGATTTATGCATTTTGATCCTAAATTGACCATTAACTTTTAATTTCTTTAATTTCACCCTTGGTTTCAATCAATTAAGCCATTAAAGTTTGACGTCTTTTGTAAAATAGTCCTTTTCTGCTAAACATTTCATTTTGACCCCTAATTGACCCCAAAACTTTACTTTTCTTGTGAATTTGCTCCTAATTTCAATCAATTAACTTGGTAAAAATTAAATTTAGTCTCCTAAAATTCTAATGTTCTCAAGGGCTCCCAAACTTAATGTTTCACTAATTAAACCCCTAATAAAATTAATTTGACCATTTTAAAGTATAATTAAATTCTCGCACTTAAATAAGTCCTTCAATTGAATCCAAATTAATTTTTAAACATAATTAAAATTCAATTTGGCTTATGATTAAATTAAATTGGCCTATTAAAAATTTAATTATCCTTGGACTTAACTTTTATGCAAATTCATCTAATAATCATTTAATTTGATCTTGAATCTATATTTTTTTTTCATTTTTGGGTATAAGAGGGACAATTAGGCTTCAAATTTCCTCCAAAATTGCAGGTTGTTTTTTTATGTATTTTTTTGAAATTCTACTCGGCTTGTTTTCTTCATGTTGCCATCATTTATTTTATTTTTTTCTTTTTATTTAAAAAAAATATGAAGAATAACTCATAATTGGGTTATGACACTTGTCTAGGTTAATGACCTATGGCCAATGGCTTAAAAGACTAGTTGAGTCTCCCTTTAGTAATATTTAGTGACTGGATTAATTATGAATGCTAAAACAATCATATTATCTAGGCTCAATATTACATTAATTAATTATGATGGTAGAGTTTATGGCAACATTAATCAATTATTAATTGTTTTTGTGAAAATAAAATAATTTTATGTTTTTTAAAATTAAATTAACTACCAGTCTATAGGTCTTGACACTAATTATCACTTAGTCCCTCATGTTTCAATACATGTAATTTAATCCTTTGACTCTTGTTGACTATTGCCCTATTAAAACTTGTTTTCGTTTGTTGTAATCCCATTATGCTTTAGAAAATTTTAATGTTTTAGAAAAAAACCATCACAATTGAGTTTTAAAAAGAAATCAAAGTAAGAGAATCGAGTACATGAGCCACGAGACTAAAATATAGGTTTCAAACATAAAAGACTAGTTTATAGTCAAGTTCATAACTTAAGGACCAAATAGTAGTTAACTTTTCCTTTGACGTTGGAGTTTGTCAATTTCTATATAATTGTACCAAGTTTTAACCCTAGAGGTATTTGCTTGGCTGAGCCTAAGGATGCTAGGTTGTCACTCAACCTCTAATTCCTTTAAATAAGGATCTTGGTAGAGGTAAAAATAAAAATAAGAATAAAACATGTTGATCCATCAGTAACCCTCCAAGTTTTTACGTATTTATTATGCAAAGATTTTGAAAGGTTTCCACCAAAATGAGATCATTTTTTACTTTCTCCATAAGATTTCTCTGTCTCATAAGGGACTATTAGGATTCTTTGTGGTTAGGTAGCTAATCTTTATTTCAAGGAAGCATATATTAGGAAGCAAAATGGTGGATTACATTTAATGTTATAATTGAGTGGGCTTTTTGAAGATTATAGATGATATGAAAAATCATTCATCCAATGATGAGTGTAGAAAGATATTTTCTTTATAACCTTGTCATGCCATTACCAGGGAATCCCTAACATCCATCTCGAATAAAGAGGGGAGTAACTCTCCTCGTAGAAGGCTTTCTCTTGCCATTACCAGGGAATTTCATGAGAGATGGAGGCTATCTTAGACCCGTGGGGATGACGTTCCTTTATTCCTTAGCATGAGAGCTCAATCTTCTTCAGAAAAAAGAAACTTTAACAAAGTTTTTAGAAGAGAGTTCACCAATAAAGTTTTTGTCTCTTGTTATAGTTAGAGGTAGGGTTGAAAAAGTGATGGAAGACTACCCCTAAAAAATCCTACAAAAAATGAAGTCAGAGGCAATCGTACTCCTTTAATTGGGGTTGAAACAGATTGTAACTCCTTTTAAAGTGATTGTAAGTGTTGCCACCGTTTTGAGATGAGGAGGGTCTGCACCGCTATGAAGTTCGGTGTTCTAGTCTCAACTATAGAGGTTCCTATGATGGCATTTTATCTGCCTTAACTTCCTTCCAGCTTTGTTGACAAAGGCTGCAATAGTTAGGCCCCCTACTCGGGTTGTTCCTAAGAGAGCTAAGTTTAAGGATACTTCTGTCAACCTCGCTCTTGGTTGGGCTCCATCACTTTCCCAACCTTTATTAAGAAGGAAAAGTAACTTATATCACCATCCCTTTAGACATCTTAATGATGCGTGATGAGAGCTAAAACTGTTATTTGGCTTTAACTAGTCAAATTCTAAGGACAAAACAAACATTATTAATGCTAATAGGTTCTATCTAATGAGAGAAGTTTTATTTAGGTATTTAATGCCCTTTATCTTCCTTGAACATATATCAAGGTTGGCAAAAAGCATTCCAAATTGACTTTGTGATTTTGGACCAATTTACTAGGGTTTTGAGTTGAAAGATGTGTTTGTTGAGCTTATTAGGGTGTTTATTAGTGTTTCTAAATGAAAATAAGTTGAAAATTGTTTTTTTTTTTTTTGGAAAAACTAATAAAACTTTTATAGAAGGGTTAAGGGAAAAAACATAAGAAATATAAAGAATAAAAACAAAAAAAACATAAAACTACACGCGGATCAATAGTTTTAACCATCAGGACTTGCACACAACATCCAAAGTGTGAGTGCATATTTTTCTTTATGGAAAAAAACGATGATAACAATCTATTACTAGTACTCTTATAACCATTATTATGAATATTAATAGTATTATCATTAGCATAGTAATAATTATTATTAGTACTATCATTAACACCTCTATTATTATTAGTATTACTACTACTGCTACTACTACTATCACAGGGCGACATAGGGCTCACGCATTAAAATAGCACCCAATAGGTACTATTAGGAAAGGAAAGGGTTTTAGGTTTAATTATAAAATTATTATTAGGGTTCATGAGTCGTCACATAGTATTAAGATTACTAGGAAACTTAATGGTCTGCGAGAGTCCGAGTAGGGGACTTGTTATGCAAAAAGAAGACACATCACCCTAGTGCACCCTACCTAAGGTAAGTTGCATTGTTATTTAATTGTTTTTCTAGGTCAAGTTTCTATATGTTGGTCTTCTTTTAAGGTCTAAGGTAGATCTCCCTTCATAAAAGAGTTTATACCTCATTGAGTTCAATTCTAATCGTTCTAAAGTCTAAATTTTAGCATTACATTTATTTTGTATTTTATATATTTAATACATGAGAGTGTACTCTATTGTGTAGTTTTACACCCAGGGTATTAAAGTCTACATATAAACCTTAATGTAAAATGAACAAAATGATTGGTGAAAGGTTTTTGATATTTTGATCAAATCTGAACAAATAATAATAAACTAGGTACGATATCTCTTTTTTTTTTTTTTGCATTTTTTAAAACATGAAAAATATAAAATTGTTTATTTTTTATGAAAACATGTTTGGAAACATTTTTGTTTCTTTTTTTAAGGGGAAATTAATTTAAAAAATGGATATTTTTTATATTTTTTTAGAAAACATTTCAAAGAAAATCGGGTGTTTTAATATCTGATTTGTATCTAACAGTGTAAATATATAGTACAATATTATAAAAAATTATTGAAAAAACACGCCAAAAAATCCCAAATATTTTAAATTAACACTTGGAATTTTTTATATTATTATTATTATTATTATTATAACAAGTTGGGCCTGCCCAACCATTTAGGCCAAACCCAGCCGGTTTGGTTAGGCCAACTGGTAGCCCAAAAGACCTGGCTTCTTTTTTTTTTAACTGGGCTGGATCCAGCCTAGGCCTTCATGGTCACTAACCCAAATAGTGACAATGGGGTTAATTATTATGGTCACTGCATATAGAATGCAATGACTAGGGGGTTTTGAAGGAGAAAAGAATGGGGAAAACTCGTTTGGCCAGAGGAGGAGAGAAGCTGGAGGCATTCCTGGTGTTGCGGGAAAGATCGGCAAGTGGTTGGTGGTGGCAACTAAGGTTTAGATGTGGCGACGCACTAGCCAAAGTGGTGGCCAAGGAGGGGAGATGAAAAAACTGGCTAAAATTTGGTCTTTTAAAATTCCAACCTTCTCAGTTAAACACGAATGTTAAAAAAAATTCGACAGCACCTCCACTATACTGGATACTACCTAAATCCACAAACCTGCAAATATTGACAAAAGCAACAACCAATTGACTCCATCTATACTACTATTGTCTATAACATAACATCTATACATATAACATTCATACTAATTACAAGGTAAATTCAACATTAACAACATATTCAATCATTATATAAATACAAACAATAAAATATATTCAATAAATTCAAAAAAAACTCTAGACTAACAATTAAAATTAATGCAAGTAATTAAACATAAATCGTGCAATAATGTAGTAAAATTACTAATTATTCAAACATATTCAATTACTTATTCTAAGGTAAATTCAACATTAACAATTACAATTCAACAAATTATTCAATCATTATATAAATACAAACAATAAAAAATATTCAATAATTTCAAAAAAAAAAAACTCTAGACTAACAATTAAAATTAATGCAAATAATTAAACACAAATCATGTAATAATGTAGTAAAATTACTAATTATTCCAACATATTCAATTAGTAATTCTAAGGTAAATTCAATATTAACAATTACAATTCAACAAATTATTCAATAATTATGCCAATACAACAATAAATATATTCGATAAATTCAAAAAAAAAAAACAAAATATAGACTTTAGGAAAGAAACATGCTTACCTTAATAATGTGTTGATTTCAAGACTTTATCTACATTATAAAAATACACCAAAACAAAAAAACATAACAAAAATAAAAATAGCTAAAACAAAAAAAACCCTTAAAGTCTATAGAGGAAACACATACCTTTTAATCTGATGAAGATTCACAAGAAAACTTGCTAGAGATTGTAGGTGAAAGCCTTGAAGAAATGAGAGGGAAAAAAAATCAAAATTGAAGGTGAAGAACGGAAGAGATGAAAAAATAAACTGAAGAGGCAGTCGCTGGGATATATAGGGCAGTTTTACCGACGGATTCACGAACGGAAATAAAAAAATATTATTTTAATTTATTCCGTCGGTGAAGGTTCGAAAATCTGTCGGTACTTTTTGAATTTCGCACCAAGTTTTTAATTACCCTCCATATTTTTCACGGTCCGTCGGTAATTCCGTTGGCAAAATGACGCAGTCAGAGATGCATTTAATGCACCGCCCTTTGAAATTCGCACATTTCATCGGTGATGTTGTCGGTAATAGTGACCCGCCGACATCATACCGACGGACTAGATTCCATCGTTATCGTCGTCAGTGATTTAGTGGCATTTCACGTAATTATTTTTCAACTCTTTATGAAAGGCCAACGGATGGCTTTCCGTCAGAATAGTCGTCAGTGATTTAGTGGCATTTCAAGTAATTATTTCTCAACTCTCTATGAAATGTCGACGGATGGCTTTTCGTCGGTATTGTCGTTGGTGATATTATGGCATTTCAAGTAATTATTTTGATTGCTAAACTATCCATTGCACAAAACAATAACAACAGTGCTTAAACAATACATAAACTTATAAAATAAATATTTCATGTTACAAAACATATCATCTATATTTTACACAGGGCTTCATTTTGACTTATAGTTAGTCTGAATTTCTTCTTCTTCATCGTCAATTGAATAGTCATCGCCTTTATCACAATCTTCAATATGGATGTCATCACCTTCATTGACATTTGCTTGTCCACTAGTGCTCAAAACAACATTCAACTCTTCTGCGTCAACATCAACAATGCTATCATCGAAAACACGAAAATTTGAATTTTCTTCCAAGTCAATCGAAGGAGCAACTCGATATGGTTCAACCAACTCACTAACTTGAAAGACTTCATCTCGCACACTTGTGTCTTCGTTCTCATCTTGAATAAGCTAGACACGACCCCTGGGTTTTATTTTTAAAACGAACAACCAATCCACTCTTGATCGATCCTTTCTAAAAGAAGGGATGTATGTATAATAAACTTGTTGATATTGCTTTGCGAAAACAAAGACATCGCTTACGTTGCGGAGTCTAGCTTTTGAGTTGATTTCAACCAGACCAAAGTGTGGATCAACTCTGATTCCTTTATCAGTCGTGTCATACCAATAGCATTTGAATAAAAACACTTTATTCTGCTCGTTATGATATTGCAGTTCAATGACCTCTTCTAATCTACCATAGTAGTCAACTTCTAAATCACTACTAGTCGATCCCTTAACACAAATACCGTTGTTGTATGTCTTTCTACCATACCCGTTTTCTTCAGTATGGAAAACATATCCATTGACAAAATACTTGTTGTAGCACTTAACTTTTCTTTCAAGACCCAGGCTTAGTGAAGACAATGACTTAGCAGCACTTCTTCTCATTTGATAAACCTTGTATATAATGTACATCAATGAACAGTAAACGAGAATCATGTAATGACATGCATACAATAATTTTGCAAGTGAGAATAAGTTTGTGATAGTGCTTACATGTGTTCTGAACCATGTGGCAAATTGTTCATCTTGTAATTGAAAGATCTGGGATTCGATCAGCTGTGAGTTATTGGACAACAAATATTGTAGATGTTCCTTGCAAGTGGTAATGAGTGTATTGTATTACAATATATAATTAATAGTATATTAATGACAAAGTTTAATTACTATTACACATATATATACTTACTGAATAAAAGGTCTCAACTCATCACAGTTAAATAGAACATAATTGTGTGCTTGTTTGAACTCTATTTATGACAAATATCTTCCTCTTACGACATTTTTAGGTGTGGGTCATCCAGGATTGGAGAATATTGACAAGTTCTCACTGGAAGACACTTCACCGCCATCATCATGCCATCGAACACAATTGATTCTTGTTCTCAGATGAGGTTTGAAATAGTACGAGATAAATGTTGAGATCTCCTCAACAATATAGGCCTCACATATCGAAGCCTCAACATGCACCTTGTTCTTAACCTTTTTTCTTGAGATTGAACAAGTACCTGCATTGAATTAATCAAATATTTTCAATAAAGAAAAACAAAGAAAATACTTTTATATATGAATTACTTTGCAACTGTAATATCTAACCATTCGAATGGGTACATCCATCTATATTGAACCGGTCCTCCAACTTTTGCCTTGAACAGTAGATGCATGGGAGATGCACCATTGAGTAAAAAAATGATGGAGGGAATATCATCTCAAGTTTGCATAGTGTCTCGATAATATTCGTTTCAAGCCTTTCAATGTGATCAACATTCAACTTGCTGGAGCATAAATCTCTACAGAAATGACTGATCTCCGTGAGTGCATCTTATATCCCCTTTAGCAACAAATCACAAAAAGCTAATTGGATGAGTGTTTGCATAAACACGTGGTAGTCATGACTCTTCATTCCATACAATCTGCATTCCTCCATATTAACCAGCCTTGATATGTTCGAGGCATGTCCATTCGAAAAACGCAGACTCTTAAGCCATTTGTAGACTACTAGTTGTGCGTTTTTATAAACCCCAGGTAAAATAATAAATAAATAAAAGTGAAGAAATTCATGCATATGGTTAAATAAAAATAGAAATTCAGAAATTTTTAAATATGAATTTCCGGGCGAAATAATTCGAGACATTATAATAAACCCGATACTGTTGAGGGTTGGATTTAATTGAAGAGAATAATACACTTAAAGGAAAACAGAGGCTTAAATGCAAAAAAGGGAAAATATAGAGCATAAATACTCTCTCCTCACCAAAAAAAATAATTTGTAGGAACCATAAGGAGAGAAGATAGGGAGTTTTATACCCATTCTTGAAAAATCAAGAAAGAAACACTAAAATTTCAAGAACCCATCCAAGATTAAGAGCTTATAGATGGGATAAACACTTGAGAGCAAAGGATTACCAAGAAATTGAACAAGAAGAAAAGAAAGGAGGGAGTTGAAAATCTTCAACTAGTTGAAGATCAAAATCTTAATTTGTACCGGGTAAGGTATTCTAAACATGATCTGAAAAAAAATTCATTCTTTAAATTCGATAAACAATTCATGCCTGGATATTGAATCATAGGTTAGGGTTCTTAGACATAAATTAGGGAAAAAGTACTTATTATTGAGATTAAGTTAATTCATGTGTGTGGTATGTAGTTTATGAAACTATTGTGTGAAGGGGAGGGGGAGACAAATCTGGACATACTTGTCTCCTGACTTTCGGTGAGATTTTGGGTAGGAGGATGAGGGAATTAGGATTGGATTCCTTCATAGAAATTGTAGATTTGAATGTTAGCTAACCAAGAAAACTGATCTTGCTCAATTTAGAGATGTAGAACTCTAGTTATGGGTTACCAACCGAGACTGAGTCGTGACTGATTATGTAGGGCAGTAGGACTGATTAGTTGATAAGCAACTTTGACTATCTTAGAAGTAGAACTGGGTTCTCCTTCCTTCAGAGAATCGGTAGCCTCGTGTCTTAGCTTTCTAATGAAATCAATCTCACTTAAAATGGAGTTTTAGAACTTTAGATATAGTTAAAAATCTGATGAGTGTTTAAACAGTAACAGTTGGAAAGTGGACAGTAAGAGTTCAAAATCAGATAGTAATGGTTCAAAGTTAGACAGTAATAGTTGGAAATTGGACAGTAATAGTTCAAAGTCAGACAGTAACGGTTCAAAGTCAAACAGTAACGGTTGGAAATTGGACAGTAACAGTTCAAAGTTAGACAGTAACAGTAGACTTTCACGTGAATACTATAAATAAGAATATCAAAGAATTGAGTCATACGATCACTTACACATTGAGTTACTAACTCTAAAAATATACATGATATATGTATGTATGTTATTATGAGGAAATGAACATTCATAGAAAGTAACATATGAGTAATGGATGAATATGAATTCTCTATAATATCAATTTGAAGGAATCATAACCAAAAAACTTCCTTGTGATTCAGGAGGAACAACCAGGATTGGATCTTCTACTAGGGGAGGTCGCGAGATAGGCGAAGCAGGTGAGTGATTTTCCTTCTATTTGCACTTATATAATTTAAAATTCTTTTGGCGAATGCAATTACAATAAATATCGTGTTCAATGTAAATAAATTCTAGCGTAAATACAAGATTAGTTTCGGCTAATGGCATCCATGATAGGATCGCCGGGAGATGATTTACAAGATTAGCTTTGGCTAATGGCATCCGCGATAGGATTGCCGGGATATGATTCACAAGATTAGCTTCGGCTGATGGCATCCGTGATAGGATTGCCGGGAGATGATTCACAAGATTAGCTTTGGCTAATGGCATCCACGATAGGATTGCCGGGATATGAATTGCAAGATTTGCTTCAGCTAATGGCATTCGTGATAGGATTGCCGAGAAATGAATTACAAAATTAGACTTTGCAAGGTCACCCAGTTTATACAAGTAAATAAGATTATTCAACTAAGAATATACAAATGAGTGTTAATTGGGTCTAAAAGATTTACAAGCAAAATATAAGTTCTCTGTTAGAATTCTTATGGATTCGATAGAAAGTTAATACTTCATTCGTATTCATTACATAAGCATACATATATTCTTTATCAACATAATGGTATGTTTATTTATGTAACAGGTCCATCAAACATCCATGACGGTGTTGAAAATATTTTTACTGTTACAGAACAACGCTACATCCAATCTAGCCTTGATGTTGTCCTTTGTCTTCCCCTTCACATCCATGACGGTGTTGAAAATATTATCAAACACGTTCTTTTCAATATGCATGACGTTAAGGTTATGGCAGAGAAGATTGGTCTTCCAATAAGGAAGCTCCCAAAAGATACTTTGCTTTACCCAATTATAGGTCAAACCAAAATCATGCAATTCTTCACTAGAAAGACGCGGGGGTGCAACATCCTTTTCAACTCTGCCAACAAAGAAATCTTTTATGTTCTTTCTGTACCTGTGATTATATGGCAAGAAATGACGGTGACAGTAAAAAAAAGAAGCTTTACCTCCATTTGTTAGCGTGAATGCCTTGTTGTTTTCCATGTAGTATGGACAAGCTAGTTTTCCATGCGTGCTACAACTAGAAAGCATTCCATAAGCTGGAAAATCATTGATAGTCCAAATCAAAGTCGCCTTCATAAGGAATTTTTGTTTCCTCGATATATCACAAGTCAAAGCTCCAGAGGACCACAACTGCGTCAACTCATCAATTAACAGTCAAAGACAAACATCTATATTTCAGTCTGGGCTGCTCAGACCTGGTATGACCATACATAAAAATATGAACTCCGGCTCATACACACATTTATTGGCAAGTTATAAACCGTTAGTATGACCAGTTAACAAGAATAAAGAGCAACAAATGACCTGAATGGGTTGAATCCATCTGTACACAACCCAAGACGCACGTTCCTTGATGCAGCTGAAAAGTGAGGATGCACACTATTAAAGTGTTTCCACGCTTCGTCGTCAGAAGGATGCACCATCACTCCATCAACCACATCATGTTATTGGTGCCATGTCATGTGCTCAGCAATCCTTGATGACATGAATAACCTTTGCAGTCTAGATGTGATTGGGAAGTATCTAAGTTTTTTATATGCCACTAGAGTCTTTCCCTTACCAGTTCTGGGTTTATAACCGGAATGTCTGCATGTCATGCACTCGGTCATCTCAGCATTTTCAAGGTAGTATAACATGCAAAAGTTAGTGCACATGTCAATTTTCTGGTATCCTAAACCGAGGGGTTTCATCATGGACTTTGTAGCATAGAAGTTCTCTTTCAGCCAGTTCCCTTCAAGTAAAATGCTTCTCGCCCATTCAATAATCTTGTCATACCCGGCCTCACTCAACCTGTGATTTGACTTGATGGTGAACACATGTGCTACGGCCGATAATTTACTATGGTTCATGTAGCCATCCCATAATGGTTCGTCAGAATCTTTCAACAAATCAAAAAACCTAGCTGCATCTGCATTAGGTTCTTCTTCTACAATTGAACATTGACTGACATTCCCTTGATTCATTCTTATTGCATCCATAACCATATTCCTGTAAGGATTAGTGTTGTCATTTGCTGCTTCATGCACGTTGCTAGCACTAGAAGTTGACCCAACCACCCTTTATCCCATTCTCCTTTTAGTAACAAATACTTCTCTGTGTGCATACCAACACTGGTAATTCTCCATAAACCCTTTGTGTAGAAGTAGCATCGTTACAACATCTGGATGTAGATACTTTTTATTTTGACACTTCTTGCATGGACACCTAATACCGTCTCTAGTAAAATTTCTGGGAATAGATGTTGCAAAATTAATAAAACCCTGAACCCCATTACAATAATCAATCCTCCGCAATCCTTGGGGTGAATCTTGATACATCCATGAAGGATCATCCATGACTTCTATCGAATCTCTATAAAATTATGATGACAACATGTATTAATTAACTATGTTAGGTAAATAAAGTTGCAAAAATATTGGTTTACCTCAAGATTATCCAATAAACCAATTACTACTTCTCATAAATATAAATTATTCATTATCAATTATCAATGTCCATACAAATTAATACATATATATCAATTTATGGAAATTACAACTCCGCAATACCATTGATGATAAAAATTAAAATGGACCCATTAAACAAGCTATTAATTATTTCAAAACAACACATGTAATTCAGTAATTCAATAAAGTTTCAAGAATTTACAAACAAATACAACCTTACAAAATTTAAAACAAACCATAACAAGTATAAAATTATACATTCATATAATACAAGTTTGTTTGAGAAATAACATTAAAACATGTACATCTACTAATAAAATACATATACTAAAAAAACAATAAAAGCCATGATATTTAAATGTTAAAATTTAAAAAGATAGAATTACTTACAAAAACTGATAAAAATCCGTCGGTAAATCAGAACACGAATGCTGTGACAAGAAGACTTCAAGATATATGACTTGTTGTGCTAAGAAGAGGGAGATTTTTTTTGGGGCGGGGGGGGGGGCGCTGGTTGTTTGCAATTGGGCAGAGTTGAGATGAGGAAGAAGGAGAAATAAGGGAGGATAGGGTCGAGTGAGAGGGGATATATTAACTTTTGTCGACGGAATTATTCGGTATTCGCTGGTTGTTTGTAATTTAGTTGGTATATACCGACGGATTTTGGCCGTTCGTATCTACCGACAGAATAAATGTTGTCGGTAATGGCAACCTCAAATGACCGACAGAATTATTCCGTCGGCAATTTCATTGGTATTAAGCGAATTTCTGGTAGTGTCCCTTATTTAAACTCTCGCATACCATAGGTTCCTAGTGACCATAATACTAGATGACAATTCCTGAACATTAATCATAATTTTATGATTAAATCCAAACTCATTTCTCTTTCCAACACACACACATCTCATCAAGAGGCACGATAAAAACCTCATCATCATCGATGACGTCCTGACACACCCACCACAACAGTCATGAAATTGCATTGTAAAATTAATATTTTGCTATTTCGATGTAATTTCAATATTCTATGTGAGGCCACAATGACATCTTCTATGTTTCCTAGAACTATTAAAGAGACTTTATTGTTATAGGGCAACAATAAACCTAAAGTGTCATAGGTGCTAGGTGACTCATCAAGACAGAAACATTGAAATCAACTGAAGTATACGTCAGCCAAGAACTTTAAAAAATTACATCTTTCTCATATTTTTAAAAATCTAAAAATAAATATCATAACCAGTTTATGATTATCCATTAGGATTTGATCAAAATTTGAAAAGCCCCTTTCTATTTTTTTTAAGGTTTAGATGTAGACTTTAATATCTGTGGGGTGTAAAACTATGCAATAGAATACACTCTCAGGTATTAAAGATACAACGTGTAAAAATTTAAACTTTATAATGGTTGGGATTTAGCCTGATAAGGTAAGAGACTCTTTCACGAAAAGAGATCTACCTTGAACCTTAGATGAAACCAACAAATAAAAACCCGATCTATAAAAATAATCAAACAACAATGCAGCTTACTTTAGGTTGGGTGCACTAGGGGTGATGCTTCTTCTCCTTGCACAACCAATCCCTTATTTAGACTCTCGCAGACCATAGATTCCTAGAAATCATAATACTAGATAACGACTCCTGAACATTAATCATAATTTTATGATTAAATTCAAACTCATTTCTCTTTTCAACACACACACATCTCGACAAGAGGCACGATAAAAACTTCATCATCGTTGATGACGTCGTGACACACCCACGACAACAGTCATGAAATTGCATTGTAAAATTAATATTTTGCTATTTCGGTGTAATTTCAATATTCTATGTGAGGCCATAATGAAGTCTTCTATGTTTCCTAGAACTATTAAAGAGACTCTATTGTTATAGGGCAACAATAAACCTAAAGTGTCTCATTTCATCTAACGATCGTGCCGAACTGTATAGATACTTATCTAGAGTACTAATCGATCTTACTTAGAATTAAGGAATGTAAGTTCGAGCTCTTGCTCGTCATAAAAATATGAAGATTCTTAGTGAAATATTCATCAAGTCTTATAGTTCAGTAGTTGATGGTGCATGATTTTTCAAAAAATAAAACATCTTGTTGGACCACGGTTTGAACAGAGTGCCTCCAATCATTTGGGCTGGGCCTAAACGAATTACTCTGTTTTTTTTTCTTGCTTTGACTCTAAAAAATTATCTGGATCTTGACCCAGCACCATGAAAAATTCTTAACTACAAGCATGCATAAGTTTTTTTTTTTTTTTTTGGATTAACGAGGGTGTTTGGATCAGCTTGCGTGCACCTCGACTAATTTTACGGGCCCTGAAGTTAATGACCATGTAAGCCTTCAATGACACATACATAAGTTTTTAACCTTGAGAAGTTAGTGTGGGTGCACAGCAAACCTTTTCTGTGCACAACAGGGCCATTTTCCACGCCGGTTGTGGTGACTAGCAATTACAAATCACAAGCAACAGTAACCATACAATAATTCCAGAAATCAACCATACAACAATACGAGAAACCACAAGTAACCATACAATAATTCCAGAAATCACAAGCAACAGTACAACAAATTGAATAACCACAAATAACCATGATCTTCAGTTATTTCACTAGCTGAAGATCGCAGCCCGTGAAAAGCTCCATCTAGTCTGGAGTTTTTCATTACTTTATCAATAATAGTCTTCCATAGGCAAGCGGTTCAAGTTCCACCCTTCACAAAATTCTAATAAAATTGAAACACGGTGATAATAAAATGCATCATTCGTTCTTTCACAGAATGCTGCAGCCAGAGGATGATGCAATAGTAGCACAACCAACAACTAAGCCCGTAACTTGCACTATCGTTGCAATTTTTTCAAGCAATTCTCTTCGCTTCTGAAATTAAAGATAAAGAACCATATGATTAGATATTTGGAACTAATATCCTGTTATCGGTAACATCCAAACTATAAATCAAATTTAGATTATGATGTATTCTCATTTATCACTATGCTGTAGAGTAAAAGCGATTGGGACAACAAGACATTAAATTCAAAAGCTGCAATTATGGAAAACTATAATTAGAAAATATGGAAATTTAATTAGAAAGACGATAACAAATCCGACGAATAAATTTTTAGAAACGAACTATTTGGATCACTTGTTTGATCAAGAGGCCACTACCTGTACTGTTGGGTTGTTTGAACTAAGTATATTTTACTATATATCAACCATAAACAAGCTAGAATTTCTATTAATCAGTTCAAAACATCGATACACATTGTCATAGTTTATTTTTTTTTCATTTTATTGATTAAAGATTTAGTTACAAATATTCTCCCTTATAAAATATTTAATATTAGCTTAGAAAATACCAATAAATATTAATATCTAATAAAAAATATTTTATTAATAAGATTATGGATTATGGAATAGGAATTTACCATTTTATGGTTAATTATTTGTTTAAGATAGGTTTTACAAGAAAATAATGACAAATATGAGTTAGCATCTTCTTAAAAATAATATGTATTTGTTAGTTTTCTTTATGTGTGTGTGTGTGTGTGTTCTATTGTATCTTTTTGAATTCCTCTTTTTTATGTATAGTATTTTTAACAAAATGATAAGTTTTTTAATTTGATTATAAACTTTTATTGGTTTGGGTTTCTTAATTCAAATATTCTTTTTTTTTTTTAATTTTATATGTAGGTTTTGTTTTTCAAGTAATGCTATTATAGGTCAATACACATATTTTTGTTTTTCAAGCAATGCACATACTTTTGACATGTGTTATATAATTTAAGAAAATTAAACACAAAAAACCTTATTGAAACATAAGTGGAACAATATAATTTTAAGATTATTTTATATAAATGATAGACAAGTTGACTCTTAACTAATATATCATTAATTCATTTTTATATACATAAATGATAGACAAGTGGACTCTTAACTAATATGTATATCATTAATTCATTTATTTCTCTCAAATAAATTAATATGTATATCATTAATTCATGTACTTGAAAACTAGTTGATTAATCCTATTATTTCTCTCAAAATTTTCAATTCAATGAAAGAACATAGATGAATTCCTAATAATGAAGAAGCAATCTGCTAGGAAAAACCCAATTCAAACCAAATCCACAATTAAAGAAACATAATTAGAGGTGTTAATTCGTTTCAAATTAAAATTGGGAATTTTAAGCAATATGAAGTATTTCTTTCTAGCATGCCATCATCTAACAGGGATCGAAGTTGATATCATTTTCAAAGATTAATTACCTGTTCGGGAGCTTCAAGTGCCAAGCTCCTGCTTTGACTTAGTAAAGTATAGTTATCCCAGAAGATGGCATCATCGTGGTGAGTGAACCTTTTTCCACCATAACAATCACAACAAAGATCATAGGTGCTATGTGACTCATCAAGACAGAAACATTGAAAGCAGCTGAAGTATACGTCTGCCAAGAACGTATCACAACACTTGCAAAATAGAGCTCTTCCACTCTGCATGATGTAGTACAAGACGATTGTTTCCTTAAAATCCAAGCTTCCATTGCCGTCCTTGTCCAGCGCTGTAAACAAGCTTGGAAGAACCGTGTTGTTATCTTTCTTGAGATACTCCACGTATTCATCTAGGTTAATTTTCCCGTCTCCGTTTTTGTCCAATATTTCATTGAAAGAAAATCTGGCATCTCGCTTCTTCACATCGGACAGATTCTCATAATAAGCTTCAGCAGCGCGGCGAATCTCCTCCATATCTATTTATGGGTGTAATATTTAAGAGGAGGAGAATTTAAGAGGGTAATGGAGGAGGTAGCTTTGGCCTACAATTTCAAGACTTCAAAGGGACTTTTAAGGAAGTGGATCAACTCTAAAATCCTGCCTCTAGTCATTTCGTGCATAGTTGAAAGATCTACGGAAATAGAGATATAGGTTAATATACGGATCATTGTGTTAATTCTTATATTACCGTCTCAACTTAGTTTTTTTTTAAATATAATATCATTTTTTTAATGCTTTTGAAATTTTTTTATATGTTAATATTAAAAATAAATTTTAAAAAATAAAAAAAATATATTATTTTGATTTATATAAAAATAAAAATATTTTTTAAAAATAATTTACAAATGAAGTTGTTGTGAACAGTAAAAAAAGAAAGAGAAAAAACGGACTAAATATTTCCTCATACTAGCCACCAGCTAGACACCCTTTTCTTTCCCATGCTGAAGCAGCGACCCAAAGCACAAGGAAACCAAGCTACTACTAAGAGCGGCCCCAACAAATTTGGTTCTCTCTTACATTCCACCGTACTCATTAAAAAAATAAAACTAAAAGAATACAGTTTTTTCGTTGAGGAAAATTATCGTGTATTCAAGTTACTCTTCATTATTTTTAACAATTATCTTGGTATCAAGGTAAAATTGTCTTTTATAAAGGATGTCAATCGTTCATCTTTGAAAATATACAGTGAAAATATTTTTTTCCCTTCAAATCTTAAAAAATGATGTTTCGTTGAAGGTTCTTTTATCTTTTTTTTTTATTTGCATAATGAAATAACATTTATACCCCTAGCTACTAAAAAAACATGACCTTGCAGATAGAGGTTTTTTTGTCTTAATATTTTTTTTTTGCACAGTAAGAGTATACACTTAACCTTTGACTTTTCAAAATTTAAGAATGACTTTGAAGGTATTTTTTTCTTTGACTCATGGCTTTTTTTTTTTGTAATAATAATATGCCTTTGGATCCTTTTTTGTAATTTAACTTATTAAAATATTAATAAATCAGTAAAATATGATGACGCGTGCTACGCAGGCGTCATCACATCAGAGTCCTTCATACTTTTGTAGAGGCGCGTGAGGACAATTCTGGTGGCTAAAAAGTTCGATTGTCAACTCATCTGATGCGCAAGGTTGTGGCGCAATTTTTAGGGTGGCGTGTTGGGCAAGGCGAATGGCGAAGAGTTTATTTTCTCCTACCCTTCTTTTCTCTCTCCTAGGCCTTAGTATTCGTGCCAGGTCTTTAAGAATTCAGTTGTGTCCTTCAGTTTGTATTTGTTTTGAGTTTAGTCCTCGTTCTTTTGATTTCTATTTGTTTTGATTTTAATGCTTCTTAAAGTTGTTTTTTTCAATTTCATCTCTTCGCATTTAATTTAATTTATTTTTTATTGCTTATTTTTTTATCCTTTTCATTTATTTATTTTTATTTTTATTTCATCTCTCCTAGGCCTTAGTATTCGTGCCAGGCCTTATGTTTTTTTCAATTTCATTTGTTTTTTCAAATTCTGGTCCTTATTTTTTTCATTGCTCCTTTTCTTCATTTATTTTGTTTTTAATTTAATTCTTGACTAGTTTCTTTCAATTATTTATGGTGCAAAATTTAGTCCTCATTTTTTTATTTTTTATTTTTTATAATTAAAAATTTTACTTTATAATTTTTTCGTGTTTGCCTTTTATAAGGTAGTCCTAGTCTCATGATTCAATCTATCAGTTTCAATGATTTACCTGGTTTGAGTTTAGTCTTTTTTTAAAATCCATTTTAGAAATTATTTTCTTTTTATTTTTATCATTTGACATTGATTTATTAAGTCTTGAACTTTATGATTTATTTTGTTTTTTTTTTTAGAGTTATCCCTGTAAAAATCTAATTTTTAAAAATAACTGATTTATATTTACATTATCTTCAAGATTCTGATACGGAAGTCGGGTTTCTGTGTTGTGTGAGATAGTTAAATTATTGAAGATACCAAAGGTCCCATCATGTACAGCAGCAAAGTTTTAATTAAGTTTGGAACACAATGATAATCCACACACCCAAATTCACTTTAATTCTTTAATATTTCTTATTGTGTGGTCACTTATCAGTAATATAAATCACGATCGAACAGAAAAAATTTGTAATACACTGGCTCATTAATAATTGTGGAGTCAACGTCAAGCTACTGTTTTTTTCTTTTTCTTTTTCACAGAGAAGGGTGAAGGAGAAATCAACAATTCATGGGTACGGTGGAATGGAGACATAAGCTTGTTTGGGTTTTTTATTGTTATTATTTTTAACTCTGCCTTTTTTTTTCCAATCATTTTTACTGTTTACAATAACATCTATTTATATTAAGAGTCTATTTGATAATGTGATATAAGTTGTTTTTTTTAATATTTTTCACTTGTAAATGAATAAAAATAATATATTTTTTATTTTTTAAAATTTATTTTTGATATTAACACATTAAAACAATACAAAAACATAAAAAATTTAATTTGAATCTAAAAAAAATAATTAAAAACAAGGTTGGACCCAATACAAAAAAAAAAAAAAAAAACCTAACATAGGTATAATATCTTGCTTATCAATTCAAAATCCCCAAGATCAACTTGATTTGGATTTTATTTTATTTTTTTAAAAAAATTATATTGACTTAGTTAAATTTGGATGACTCAGCATATTGGTCCATTATTTAGTGAATTTAGCCAAACCTAACTAAGTCAAAGTCTAGAAATTAAAATGATATCGTTTTGAAAATAGAAAAGTTTTACCGACTAATTCCCCGACGGATAACGTTCGTCGGCATAGCGTTTGTCGGTAATTTCACATTCTGTTGGTAAAAAAAAAATCAAAAGTTGATGGTTTTACAGACAGAAAATGGGCGCAAAAAAAAAACAATTCTCTCTAGAAATATACCAACGAAATAATTCTATTTGTATTTCTAGCTGTAAATAACTGACGAAATTATTCTGTTGGTGAATGTGGCATATGTAGTAAATATTTTGCAAGTAAAATACCGATGAAATATGTGCGTCAGTATAAACATCCGTGACAGTGACATATCCAGTAAATATTTTTCAACTCTTTGTAAAATATTGACGAACTATGTCCGTCTGGAAATCCGTTGGTTGTAATTTTAAAAAAATTACTATTTAGAATAAATAATATAAAATTTTATAAATTAATAGTAAAAAAAAACCAACTATGCAAATAAAATTCTATAAAACATTAAAAATATAAAAATAAAGTTAAATAATATTCATCCAAATATTCATTACAAATTTAATGTGTTTCAAAGAAAAAAATTAAACTAGAACAATGGCGGAGCCGGAGGAGGAGTAGGAGGCCAGTCGTTCTTGGGATCAAACGACCAAAAAGGAGGCGCACATGTATCACCCATATGTGATCTAATGTCCATGACCATTTGGCGGAATTATTCATAATCCGCTGAGAGTCGCTAGTATTGTTATTTGAAGGCTATGAACTCTTCAGACTCGGTGCTCGATACTGATTGGGAGCTCCCAATGGTTGATACACTACGGACCGCCCTCAAGTTCTCGGGCGTAATGTTAGAGAGCCTATACACCTGATTTTTATCGGGTCCACCAAATGATCCTACCTCCATTCATAAATCCAGATCGAAATAATCTTGAAGTCCACCTTAGCCCATGTATCTTGAAGAAGTTCGTTGAAAGCTTCTTTGATCTTCTTAGCCTTAAGCCTAGTAATTGGACCAACTGGAACCTCCAATGGATCCTTTGATAGTTGGATCGCATCAGAATCATTCAAACGTCACATGCTGAATATATTGCAGCCATATATCCCCCAGGTTGTATGGCGATTTTAAATCCCTCCAAACCGCCACGTCATTCCAGCCTTGAAGACTGTTATCCCTCGTGTATTTTTTAGTTTTTTTTTATGATTCATACCAAAAATCACGCTACCTACTTCCATAGTGACAAATTAGAATTTAAAACATAACTTTGTTTTTTTTAAAATATCATATTGTTTTTTATGTTACCTAGTTGCTGCATGATTTTTCTATACCCTTTTCGCAACATTGTCATGTGTGCTGTCCCACTCAAATTTGTGATATGTATAAATAATTTATTTAAAATAAAAATAATAATTTATTTACAATTATAATAATAATTTATTAAAATAAGCTGGAAATTAAAACTTAACACCAACCTGAAAATCTTCAAAACCATGTATCGATATAAGGTATCTTTTCAGGATGTTTGGAAACTTAACTCCATTGAAATAATGGAATCTCCATCGATCATTTAAATGTTGATATTATGACTTGGGCGGCCTCAATTTTTGTGAACTTAAAAATACATTAAATTAATGAAATATTAATTAGTTATTCATAAATTATGTTATAATTAAAAAACTTGCATTGAAAGGTCGTCCTTCCAATGTGCCTAGTACTTGCGGGTGAATTGATTCCGCTGTGAAGGCACACTGCCTCTGCTCTGTGAAACCGTGCGCGAAGAGGCATCATCGCGAGTCGGTGGAGGTGCCACTTCTTGATTGGCACCTAAGGACAAGTCATCTTAGCTGCTAGAAGAACTAACTGCAACCATATGCTCCTAATATGCTGTTGATTTCATTCTATGAATCTACACAAATTTATACGAATAATTACATAACTAAATTCGATTATTAAAAAAATATTCGGCAGCACCTCCTATATATTGGAGATTACCCAAAGTTTTCAAACCTATAAATATTGATAACAACCACGAACCAATTGACTCCATTGAAAAATCTTATATATAACCTAACATTTATACAAATTTAACAATAAAATAAAGGGAAAAAATAACATTTAATTTTATATATTCATCTAACATCTATAGAAATTCATCCATAACAATTAAAATTAATGGAAATAATTAAACACTTATCATGCAATAATAGAGTAAAATTGAGATAAAATAATTAAATTTAATCTTATATATTCAATTACCATTTACAAGGTAAATTCAATAATAACAATTAAAATTCAACAAAGTATTCAATTATTATGGCAATACAAACAATGAAATATATTGACCAAATAAAAAAAGCTATAGACTTTAGGAATGAAAAATGCTTACCCTAATAGTGCATTTATTTCAGGACTTTATCTACGTACAATACAAAAAAAAACAATATATTATTAATAAAACAAAGAAAAAAAATAAGAAAAATAAAATCATTAAGCATATTAAATGAAAACACATACCTTTTATTTTGTTGAAGATTGCAAGAAGCTGGAGATTACAAGAAAATAACTTAAATTTTCACAATAGATGAGAGAAAAAAAGATGAGATGAAATGAAAGAGGAGAGAAATGAATTGAAGGGGTGGCCGCTGGGATTTGTATTGCAGTTTTACCGACGGCATCACCGATGAACTATTTAAATAATATTATTTTTAATTATTTCATTGGTGAATTTTCAAACTTCCATTGGTAAATTTTGAATTTCACACTGAAATTTTTAAATGACCCTCCAGAATTTTCACAATTCATCAGCATACACATGTGATCAGAGATGCATTAATACCCGTGCTTTGGAATTCACACAGTCCGTCGGTAAGTGTGAACTGCACCAACAAATGCCGACAGACTTTATCTATCTGTAGAGATGTCGGTGATTATGGCATATGCAGTAAATATTTTTCAACTCTCGGTAAAATACTGACAAAATATGTCTGTCGGTATCAACATCGGTGATAGTGGTATATGCAGTAAATATTTTTCAACTCTTTGTAAAATACTGACGGACTACGTCTGTTTAGAAATCCATCAGTGATTGTGCATTGTTCATGACAGATTGTGTTTGTGTTGCCTATTTATCCTCCTATAAACACTTAAATTACAAACTGACCACACAGAACAATGACAACAGTGAACAATTATAACATAAATATTTTGTGTTAGAAAATATCATCCATAATATTACATTATAAAAAAAGCTTTACACTTTCATGTTTTGATAGTTAGTCAGAATTTTCTTCTTCTTCTTCTTCTTCTTCTTCTTCTTCTTCTTCATCGTCAATTGAATCGTCATCATCTTCATTATCATCATCATCTTCATCAACATTTGCTTGTCCGCTAGAGCTTAGAACAACATTCAACTCCTCTGCGTCAACATCAACAAGACTATCATTAAGAACATGAAAATTTAAATTTTCTTCTAAGTCAATCGAAGGAGCGACTTGATATAATTCAACCAACTCACAACTTGAAAAACTTCATCTCGCACACTTGTGTCTTCGTTCTCATCTAGAACAACCTCAACACGACCCTTGGGTTTCATTTTTAAAACGGATAACCAATCAACTCTTGATGGTCCTTTCTAAAAGAAGGAGTATATATGTAATAAACTTGTTGACATTACTTTGCAAAAACAAAGACATTATTTACGTTGCAGAGTCTAGCTTTTGAGTTGATTTCGATCAGACCATAGTGAAGATCTACTTTGGTTTCTCTGTTAGTAGTGTCATGCCAATAGCATTTGAATAAAAATACTCTATTATGCTCGTTATGATATTTCAATTTGACGACCTCTTCTAATTTACCATAGTAGCCAACTTCAAACTCACTACAAGTTGATCCCTTAACACAAACACCATTGTTGTATGTCTTTCTTTCATGCCCATATTCTTTAGTATGAAACACATATCCATTGACAAAATACTCGTTGTAGCGCTTAACTTTTCTTTCTAGACCCATGCTTAGTGAAGACAATGAAATAGCAACACTCCTTTCCATTTGATAAACCTTATATATCATGCACAATAATGAACAGTAAACAAGAATTCTACAATGACATACAATAACTTTGCAAGAGATAATGAGTTTGTGATAGTACTTACATGTGTTTTGAACCACATCACAAATTGTTCATCTTGTAATAAAAAAATTTAGGATTCAGTCAGTTGTGAGTTTTTGGATAGTAAATATTATCAATGTTGCCTACAAGGTTTTCAAAAGTATATGAGTTTATGATATTACATTATATAAATAGTACATTTTTAACAAAGTTTAAGTAATACATATGCTTACTGAATAAAAGGTCTCTCCTCATCACAGTTAAATAGAATATAATTGTATGCTTGTCTGAACTCTATGTCAGACAAATATCTTCCCCTTATGACATTTTTAGGTATGGGTCGTCTAGAATTGGAGAATATTGACAAGTTCCCACTTGAAGGCACTTCACTACCATCATCATGTCGTGGAACGTGATTGATTCTCGTTCTTAAATGAGGTTTAAAATAGTATGAGATAGATGTTGAGATCTTCTCAACAATATAGACCTCACATATCAAAGCCTCAACATGCACGTTGTTCTTAATCTTTTTCTTAAGATTGAACAAGTACCTGCATGGAATTAATCAAATATTTTCAATTAAGAAAAACAATGAAAATACTTTTGTATATGAATTACATTGCAACTATAATAACTAACTGTTCGAATGGATACATCCATCTATACTAGACCGGTCCTCCAACTTTTGCCTCAAATGATAAATGTATGGGTAAATGCTCCATTGAGTCAAAAAATGATGGAGGTAATATTATCTCAAGTTTGGATATTGTCTCGATGATATTTGTTTAAAGCCTCTCAATGTGATCAACATTCAACTTGCTGGAGCATATATCTCTAAAGAAATGACTGATGTTCGTGAGTGCATCCCATATCCTTTTTGGTAATAAATCATGATAAACTAATGGAATGAGTGTTTGTATAAACATATGGCAGTCATGACTCTTCATTCCTCTATGTTAACCAACCTTGATATGTTCAAGGCATGTCCATTGGAAAAACGCATACTCTTAAGCCATTTATAGACTCGTAGTTGTGCATTTTTCTCTAACACGAAGCTTGCTCTTGGTTTTGCGACCTATGACCCATCAAAAACCAACTCCATATTTTACAGATATAGAATAAAGCTATATCTAATCTAGCCTTGATGTTGTCCTTTGTCTTCCCTTTACATCCATGACAGTATTGAAAATGTTCTCAAACACGTTCTTTTCTATGTACATGATGTCAAGGTTATGACGAAGGAGATTAGTCTTCCAATAAGAAAGCTACCAAAAAATACTTCACTTTACCCAATTATGGGTCAAACCAAAACCAGGAAACTTCTACTTACCTGATTGGAAACAAAACATAATGAGACAGTACTCTGATATAACATCATGCAATTCTTCACCAGAAAGACGTGGGGTGCAATATCCTTTTCAACTCTGCCAACAAAGAAATTCTTTTTGTTCTTTCTGTACTAGTGATTCATTGCAAGAAATGACGGTGACAGTAAAATAAAAAGCTTTACCTCCATTTATTAGTGTGAATGCCTTGTTGTTTTCCATGCAGTATGGACATGCTAGTTTTCCATGTGTGCTCCAACCAGAAACCATTCCATAAGCTGAAAAATCATTGATAGTCCACATCAAAGCCGCCCTCATAACAAAATTTTGTTTCCTTGATATATTATAAGTCAAAGCTCTAGAGGACCACAACTTCATCAACTCATCAATCAATGGTCGATTACAAACATCTATATTCCAGCCTGGACTACTCGGACCGGGTATGAAAGTAGATAATAACGTGAACTCCGACCTCATACACATCCCCGGTGGCAAGTTATAAACTATGAGTAAAAAAAATAAAGAGTAGTAAATGACCCAAATAAGTTGAATCCATCTGTACACAACCCAAGATGCACGTTCCTTGATTCAGCTGAAAAGTGAGGGTACAATGTTAAAGTGTTTCCATGCTTCACTGTCAGAAGGATGCATCATCACTCCATCAACCGCATCATGTGATTGGTGCCATGTCATGTGCTTAGAAGTCCTTGGTGACATGAATAACCTCTACAGTCTAGGTGTGATTGGGAAGTATCTAAGTTTTTTATATGCCACGAGAGTCTTTCACCTGCCAGTTCTGGGTTTGTAACGGGAATGCCAACATGTCATGCACTCGCTCAGCTCAACATAGTATATCATGCAGAAGTTAGGGCACATGTGAATTTTCTGGTATCCTAAACCGAGGGGTTTCATCATGGACTTCGCAGCATAGAAGTTCTCTTTCAGCGTGTTCCCTTCAAGTAAACTGCTTCTCGCCCATTTGATAATTTTTTCATAACCAGCCTCACTCAACCTGTGATTTGACTTGATGGTGAACACTTATGTTACAACCAATAATTTATTGTGGTTCGTGCAACCATCCTATAATGGTTCGTCAGAATATTTCAACAGATCAAAAAATCTTGTTGTAATTTGCAACTTCATACATGTTGCTAGAACTAGAAGTTGACACAACCACCCTTTCTACCATGCTCTCATTACAAACAAATAGTTCTCTATCTACATCCCAACACAGGTAATCCTATATGAACCCTTTGTGTAGAAGATGCATCATTACAACATCTAGATGCAGATACTTTTTATTTTTACACTTCTTGCATGAGCATTTAATACTGCCTCAAGTAAAATTTCTAGGAATAGATGTTGTGAAATTAATAAAATCCTGAACCCCATTACAATAATCCATCCTTCACAATCCTTGGGGTGAATCTCGATACATCCATGAACGATCATCCATGACTTCTATCGAACCTCTATAAAATTATGATGACAACATGTATTAATTAACTATGTTTAAGTAAATAAATTTATAAAAATATTAGTTTACCTTGAGATTATCCAACAAACTAGTTAAAACTTCTCATAAATATTCATTATCAATTATCAACGTCAATAGCATTGATAAAAATTGAAACGAACCTGTTAAATAAATTATTAATTATTTCATCACAACACATCTAATTCGGTAATTCAATAAAGTTTCAACAATTTACAAACAAATATAATTTTACAAAATCTAAAGCAAACCAAAACAAGTACAAAATTATATATTCATACTACAAGTTTGTTTGAGAAATAACAATAAAACATGTACATACACTAACAAAATACATATATTAAAAAAATAATAACAAAATTGACATTTAAATGTTAAATTAAAAAAGATAGATTTACTTATACAAAATGATAAAATCCACAATCAGAACACAAATGTTGTGACCATGAAAGTTAAAGAAAGATGACTTGTGTTGAGAAGAGGGGGATATTTTTAGGGGGGTCGTTGTTTGTAGTTTGGGAGGGGAAAGTTGGGATGGGGAAGAAAAAGAAGAAATAGGGGAGGAGAGGGTTGGCAGCATGGTGATATATTAACTTTTACTGATGGAATCACTAACAAAATACTTCTGTCGATGATTCCATCAATAATGCTGACAGTGAATTGGTGACGTCACTGTATGGAGATCTCGGTTTGCATCCCTCGGTAATTCTATAGGTAAAATTGCCTGCAAAAATTTCAACGTTATCCAACCGTTTTTTTTTAATTCTTATATTCCATCCATAATGCTGTCGGTATATACCGACACCATTAGTTGGAAAAATGTTTAAAGATAATTGAAAACGTGTGAAAGACAGCTCCTGAATCTTGCTTTGCTTTGTTACCTTGTATGCTCTTACTACTTCAACACAAGATGGGCAATAGTCATCATCAGATATATGTGTGTGTCTATATATATATATATATATATATGCAAAAACAAACTTTCAATTTGAAGAATTTAAGGTGTGCTAGGAGAGTCTTGGGCAAATTAGGCAAAAAACATAGAAAAAATTATGTATACCAAAAGAAATTATTAGGCCATGAACATGTTGATTTCCATAGAAAATGCTTTGGATTTTTGAATCGTTTCTGGTTGAAACGAAAGAAAAAACATTAGTTCACAATACCAATAGCTTGATTGCCATAAAAAATGAGGAACATGACAATAGTTAGTGGGCAAAAGTCATCATCAGAGAATATTTCTTCGCTGTGTGGTCTCTTTAATACCTACTGTTTTCTTTTGTTGTTGATAGAGAAAGGTTGAGGGGAAATAAATAATGCATGGGTACGGTGGAATAAAAGATAAGATCTTTGTCTCCAAAAACAAATTTGTGTGGGTAGTAGCTGGGTTTGCATGGACTCCGATACGGGAGTCGTGTTTCATGTGTTGTATGAGATAGTTAAATTATTGAAGATACCAAAGGTCCCATCATGTTCGATAGCAAAGTTTTAAAGAAGTTTGGAACACAATGATAATCCACACCCAAATTATTGAAGATACCAAAGGTCCCATCATGTACAATTTTTTTTTTTGCGCACTAAAATTATATACTTACCCTTTTACTTTTCAAAATTTAAGAATGACTTGAAAGGCATTTTTATCTTTGTCTCCTCGCTTTTTTTATAATAATGATATGTCTTTGGATCCTTTTTCATAATTTATTGTATAAAAATATTAATAAATCAATAAAATATAATGACGTATGCAACATATACATTAGCACTTAAAAGTCCTTCATGCGTTTATTATAGAGGCGCATGAGGACAATTCTGATGGAAAAAAAATCTGATCCCCATCTCCATCTCATCTGAAGCGCAAGGTTGTGGCACAACTTTTAAGGTGGTGTGTTGGGCAAGTCAGTCGGCAATGAGGTTAGTTTCTCCTACCCTTCTTTTCTCTTTTCTAGTTCTTGGTATTTATGTCAAGCCTTTAAAAATTTAATTGTGTCCTCTAATTTATATTTGTTTTGAGTTTGGTCTTTATTTTTTTAATTTTTATTTGTTTTAATTTTAATACTTCGTAATGTTTTTTTGTCAATTTCATCTCTTCACATTTAATTTAATTTATTTTTTATATCTAATCTGATCATCATTTATGTATTGTTATTTTTTATCCTTTTCATTTATTTGTTTTTATTTTGTCCTTTTAATTCATTGTTTTTTCAAATTTTAGTCCTCTTTTTTTTCATTGCTCCTTTTCTTCATTTATTTTGTAATCCCTGATTAGTTTCTTTGTGCAAGATTTAATCCTTATTATTTTATTGTTTTTATTTTTTATAATTAAAAATTTTACTTTATAATTTTTTGGAATTATTGAAGATCGTGGAATTATTGAAGATACCAAATTTTCCATCACTTCAATTCTTTAATAATTTTTCGTTGTGTGGTCTCTTTAATAGCTACTGTTTTTTTTTTTTTTTTTTTGATAGAGAAGGGTTGAGGAGAAATCAATAATTCATGGGTACGGTGGAATAAAAGAAAAGATCTTGTCTCCAAAAACAAATTTGTGGGGCCTCTCATAGTTGTAGCTGGGTTTGCATGGACACTGATGCGGGAGTCGTGTTTCATGTGTCGTGTGAGGTAGTTAAATTATTGAAGATACCAAAGGTCCCATCATGTACAATAGCAAAGTTTTAAATCAGTTTGGAACACAATGATAATCCACACCCAAATTCACTTGAATTCTTTAATATTTCTTCATTGTGTGGTCACTAATCAGTAATATAAATCACTATCGAACAGAAGAAATTTGTAATACACTGTCTCATTAATAATTGTGGAGTCAACATTAAGCTACTGTTTTTTTTTTTTTTTTGATAGAGAAGGGTGAAGGAGAATCAATAATTCATGGGTACGGTGGAATGGAGAGATAAACTTGTTTGGGTTTTTTATTGTTATTATTTTTAACTTTTTTTTTCATACATTTTTACTGCTCACAATAACATCTGCATCTTTGATAATGTGATATACGTTATTTTTTAAAGTGTTTTTTACTTATAAATAAATCAAAATAATATATTTTTTTATTTTTTAAAATTTATTTTTGATATTAACACATTAAAACTATACAAAAACATAAAAAAATAATTTAAATAAAAAAATAAAAAAATTTAAAAATACAGTTGGACCACAATAGCAAAAGAGGCCTCACATAGGTATAATATCTTGCAAATCAATTCAAAATCCTAAAGATCAGCTTAATTTGGATTTTATTTTATGTTAAATTGTTTTTTATATTGACTTAGTTAAATTTAGATTACTCACCATATTGATCCATTAATAAGTGAATTTAGCCAAACCTGACTAAGTCAAAGTGAAGAAATTAAAAAAAAATTTAAAATAATATCATTTTAAAAATATAAAAATAAACCCGAGTTGACTTCATAATATGAGAATTATTAACCTTATGATCCGTAGATTAACATATATCTCTATTTCTTGGATCTAAATAAAGGTCAGAATTTGAGGCAGAATTTTAATACATTTCCAAGTACCAAAAAATAAATATCATTTAATTGTTATCAATTCCATAAAAAAACAATTTTTCTAAAATTTCCAACATAACAATAAAATTAACAAAATGTAATTGTTACCCATTAAATAACCCATAATTTCTTTTATTATAACACACCTAAGTTATAATATCAAAATCAATTATATCAAATTATAGACAAATTAAAATTTGCCCAAATCACAAAAAAACATTAAAATAAAAATCAAACTTTAATTCTCTATAGAAACATTGTAAAACACTACAATATACAAGAAAACTACACTTCAAATACTATCAATCAACAATGCATTAACTTTAAAGAACAATACAACACCAAAGACGCTTAGGTCTCGCGCTGGCCAAACCTAAGTGATGATGGGTCTCATCAATGCCAGACCCAAAGGTTAATTCAAACCAAGTATTATTGATGGAAACCTCATGATCACGCAACTCATAATTAAGATTGAAATCTAATCTTGAAAAGTCAAAAGAGGTTTGATAGAGTGTGACATAATAGAAACATGTCCCATGGTATTAGCACTATTGGAATTAAATTTAATGATGCTAAGAAGCCAATTAATCTTAGATAAGTCACTTTAGTTCTTTCAAGAACTAAAGAATGCACGATTCACTCTCACACAAAAAGCTAAAAAATCAGAATGATATTATTCAATAAGTGATGAATTTTAGGCTTACAAAAAGTTTAAATACTCTTAGAAAATAACCCAAATGGATCTACCATTATGGACAAAAATGGCTCACTTATAAAATTGACCCAAAACATACACTGATAAATCCAAAACACTAATCTAAATAAGTTTTGGATATTAGTTAAAAACTAAGTATTAATGAAGCCCAAACAAGCCTTAGGCTATTGCTGAAATAATAAAAATAAAACTAATAAGTTAATTCCTTATATTGCCGTGAGAAGAGAAAAAAAGAGAGAAAACAATACAAGTCTAATATAAGGCTCATGTACAACCTACAATGCCGCTTAATGATCCTAGAAAATAAGGGAGAAGTTGACGCCCCTATAGTTTCCAAGATAGAAAAGGATTTTAATTGTAGCCTTGTATTTATCCTTCTTTTGGAAAGAAAAGTTGTTGCCTTTATTGTTCCTCTTTGTCGCCAATTAATTTTCCTTCCATAACTAGGAAAAAAAAAATTAAAGTTGCTGAAATATGTTCCTTGCAAATCTAGAAAACTTTGCCGCCACCTTGTTACCCTTTTAAGCTTAGATTCTTTATTTTCTTTTGTTGTGTATTCTCCTCACTTGATATAGAAAGAAATTAAATAAGACATTCTAATACAAAAAAGAAATAATTAATGTTCTCACACATAATATACAATCTACAATTAGTATGGAATCCACAAAGCACATGGAAACACACAAAAAAACAAGGTTGGTCGAAACTGGTGTAAACTTGGCAGCCTTGTTGTCGAAAGTTCATGGCCCAAATAAGGTGGGATTTGGCCCCTCGTGCAAATTAATTAAATATATTAAGGCCTCCTCTTGATGCTCCAACGAATCTCTAATTTCTACGTTGGCCGAAACTTGCAAGACTAATCTATTTAATGCTTCTTTCAATGTCTTTCTTTTGGACCTTGTAATTGGCCCATTTAGAACATGTAATAGATACTTATCGGTGTTCGTGGGCTAATTCACATCAATTATAGTTACTAGAAAATCCTAATTAGTCTTCAGAGTTCTAAGAAAATGGACTTGTTACGCTAAATGATATTATCACCCTAAAGTATCATATCTATAGTAAATTCCATTGCTACTTGTTTTTTATCCCTAATAGTCTATTGTGCCCAATCTACTGATGGTGTATCTACATGGATCTACTATAATGAGTTAAACCTATGGTATGTTTTATTCCTATCCGTTCTAAAGTTCTGATTATTTTTGTTACTCACAATTTGTTAGGAGAATTGATATTTCTATCCCTATTTACTTCAGATCATGACCTATGACTATTAATAGTTTATAAAACCATGTTAGTGAATAATTGGATGGGTCTATGTTAGGTTCATTAAACCCAGTTCAAATCCTAGGAGGAGATGTCATTAAACAATTTGTTTATGCAACGATGGTCTATGAATAATGCCCTGTTCAAGTTCATTTATCCTATAGTACCAGAGTTCACTTATAATTTTTACTAAATAAGGGTTTTGTACCTTGATCCTAAAATTTCCAAGCATTAACTATTGTGGGTTAATCTACTTAGTGGTGGGATCTAGTGGCACAAATACTTTAGACAATATTGGACTTAAATATTTTTAAGACTTATTTTTTTTATTTAAAATCAAAAGAAACAGCTAATACTTTTAATATACAATGTAATGATCCATGTTGAGTCCATTTACCCTAAATATCAAGAGTGAATAGCAAAACACATTTTGACATAATTTTAAAACAACAAGGATGAGTTGTAAAGGCTTGGAACATAATACTAAACATGGCTAAACATATATATATAATATCTTGCAGGTCAATTCAAAATCCTTAAGATCTAGAGCTTGATGTAGATTTTATTTTATTTTAAATTATTTCTTTGATATTGACTTAGTTACATTTGGATGACTCAACATATTGATTCATAACTTAGTTATGTATTGCTCATTTGAATTGTATTTTGATGCTAGAGAATTAATTGTTTGTGATTGTGTGCATTGCAGTTTTTTTGGGGAAGATAGTTGATCACTAAATAAACTATCAAAGGATGTCTCTGTTAAAGGAGTCGAAGATACCTTCTACGACATGTAAGTTGCGATTGACATCACTACAACATTTAATAGTTTTACCTATGAAAATATTATGTCGGTGTAAGATTGCCACTTCATCGGTAAAATTTTTACTGACTAATTCCCTGATGTACAAGGTCCATCGGCATAGCGTTCATCGGTAATTCCATATTCTGTCGCTAATTCTGTCAGTAAAAAAAATAAAAAAAACCAATGGTTTACAGACAGAAAATGTGGGAAAAAAAAAAACAATCCCCGCTGAAAATATACCAATGGAATAATTCCGTCTATATTTCCAGCGGTAAATCACCAACAAAATTATTCCGTTGGTGAGTGTGGCATATGCAGTAAATATTTTGCAACTCTTGGTAAAATACCTCAAGATCTAAGCTTAATTTAGATTTTATTTTATTTTAAATAAATTTTTGATATTAACTTAGTTACATTTGGATGACTAACATATTGCTTTATAACTTAGTTATGTACTGCTAATATGAATTGTATTTTGATGCTGGAAAACTAATTATTTGTAATTGTGTGAATTGCAATTTTTTTGAAGAAGAGAGTTGATAACAGAATAAACTATCTCAGGATACCTCATTTAGAGAAGTTGAAAATACCTTATACAACACGCAAGTTGTAATTGACATTTATAATTGTCATGTCATAGATTGTTTTTGCGATAATAGAGGGTCATATGGCATTCATGACTCCCATGATGCACATGGTAGTTATAATACTCTCAATTATACTAAAATTTCAAATATTTTTTACTTGTGTTATGATAATTGTCGCACGTCTCCCATGCGGCATCGATGGTGATTTTTGTTTGTTTGTTCATGATTTGAGAGTCGCCACCTAGTATTTGATTGAAGGTTACTAAGAAACCCAAGTGTACTGGTTGTTGTCAGAGATTCGAAGGTAAGGGACTGGTTGTGGCTAGGGAAGGTATTATCACCCCTAGCACACCCTACCTGAGATAAACTGCTTCGTGATTTGATGTGATTTAAAATATTAGCCAAATTCTTAAGTTTTAATAAATCAGCTATTAAATCTCAAAATATATGGAGAAACATGTTCTTGCATTTTCACGGGAAGTACAACGTGATTTTTTTTGTCCTTAAGATACTTGACCATATACAAATTAAAACACTTAATTCTTTTTTTCTTTTTGATTTTTTAACATTTACAAAACAAACAAAAAATAAAATACAAACACACACACATCCCATTTTATTATTTTTCTCTCATACACCCACATTTACATGTTACAAATCACAAAAATTCAAAATAAAACAAAAAATTCATTAAACAATTTGAAATTTAAAAAATAGACCCAAACAATCTGGGAATTGCAGGGAAGGCCTTTTGCAATTGCAGGAATAGTGGCGGCGCGTCTACTTTGTCGCACGTCACCCACGTGGCGTCTGTTGGTGTTTTTTTGTTCGCTTGATTGTTCTTGTTGGGAGTCGCCACCTAGTATTTATTTGAGGGTTACTAGGAAACCTGAATGTGTCTTGTCAGATTTCCACGGGTAAGGGACTGGTTATGGTTAGGGAAGGTATTAGCACCCCTAACGCACCCTACCTGAGGTAAGCTACTTCGCGATTTCATGTGATAAAGAAGTTTTAAAATTTTTATCTTTTCATCGGATATTAGAAATACGACTTACATGTAAATTCATAATTATTAACCGTGTGCAAATCAAAATATTAAATTCTTCGTTATTCTTTGCAATTTTATCATTAAAAAATCCGTAAAAAAGTAAAAACAACAGATTCATTTTCACTATATTTGTCTTTTTTTTAATAATTCAACAACATATATATAAAAAATACAAATACACACATATACATCACTTTTTACTATGTTTTTTTATTATTAAATGTTTACAGAATAACATAAACTAAAAAAATTTTTACATAAATTTAAAATACATGTTCAAACATGTAAAAATTACAAAAATAGGTCCCTAAAAAGTCTAGGAACTGCAGAGGAGGCCTTCAGGAATTGTGGAGCAGTGGCTGTGCGTCTGCTCCACCCGCGGCCGTCACTAGCGGCGCGTGGGTTCACACGTCGCCATAAACATCCAGGCAGCAGGGGAGATCCGAAGAGGCTTTCTCCCTTCTTCCTCTCCTCGCCGGCGGTAACCTGCAAAATACCCAAAAAACACAGCAAGCAGTTGATTTTAGTTTTTTTCTTTCTTGTTCATAGATCTTTTTTTTTCTTCTTCTCCATTTTGGATCTGTTTTTTTTTTTTTTTACAGATCTGCCTTTTCTTTTAGTTTTGCCTTCTTCTCCATTTCAAATGGCTAGTGGAAAGGCCAAGAGGCTATCAACGACTAGGCTTTTGTTGCGTCTGGCCAGAGGAGATGGAGAAGAGATCTGCTATTGCCCGCAACCATCGGTGCTGCTGTGGAGATAGGAGAGGTTGCTGGCAGTGTTGAGGCAGAGATATCACTACGGAGTGGTTGTTTCTGGTCTTGGAGAACTGGTTGTCTACTGGTGTTGGTTAGGAGAGGGAGGTCGATGGGTCAGCTGAGAGAGGGGAAGATTACGAGGAGAGGTTTGGCTGGTTTTGGGAGATGGGGGAAGGAGAAGAGTGAGTCGTGGCTGCGAAAAAAGAGCAGCTGAGAGGGAAGATTTGTGGAAATAGGGCAGCGGCCGGTTCTGGTTTGTTTTTAGGTAAGGGAAAGTGAGCGGCGGCTTGTGTTCTTTCTTTTGGCCAAGTGGGGGGCGGCCGGTTTGCTTGAAAGAGATGTATCTAGGGTTAGGGTTTTTTGTGTTGCCTCCCACATGTGCAAAATTGCCCCCCTCTTTTGTATGAGTTGTGGACTTATATTTATATGTAAAATGTTGCTTGGGCCTCAAAATTGGTCCCTTAACTATCTTTCATTTTTGCAAATAGATTTTTCTTATTTTTTGTATTTTTTTAAAAATGAGAAATATCAACGTCGACTCAACGAGGAAAATCAATAACTTTAAAAATAACACGTGAAAAGTCAAACGTGTTCAAAAGATCTTTGACAATTTGAATTCCTTTTTCAGATGATTGATTAGTACTTAAAAGTGCATTTTTATCAAGGTTTTATATCATTATTTTGCACTTGAAGTATCAATAACTCCTTAACTAAAGCATGTTTTATAATAACATACCTAATAATATAAGATACCTTCAATACATCTTAAATGCAGGCCTATCACATAAATAAAAGGATTGATTGATGAGTTTAGGCATTGAAATTGAAAGGACAAAGAGAGGGCCAAACTTAGAAAAGAGATGTTGGTGCAGTCCAAACTAGAATATTGTTCGGTAATTAGGTCATATCTCGAGTTCCAGATGTCCAAATGACCTTAATTTTCTGGACAGATTCGATAAGACATAGGCCTATAACTTTCATGTGGAGTCCAAGACTTAAAAAAGCCGTTTTCAAGTCCAAATTATAGCAACGGAGAAGTCCAAATCTGTCCTACAACCTAGACACTGTTCAGTGTTCAGCCCATATCTCAAGTTCTAGAAGTCCAAATGACCTTAATTTTTTTTTCCTGGAAAGATAAGACAATTTTCTAGAACTTTCATGAGTACAGGTGGTTCCAGTTCTGATGTTAGCAATGACATTTTATTCAGACAAGAAGATAAGAATTTTCACCAAGTCAAGAGTTGGGCACCCACTCAACAATTAGTCATCAAATCAATAGTTTCAAATTTTGGCCTATAAAAGGAGGCATTTGCCATGCATTTATGCATTTTGGTGTTCAGATCAAGATCATGCTCTTGCTCTCTTTCTTTGTATTTTGTAATGTTTAAGTTTTATTTGATGTTATATTAATCTCTTGTTTATGCTTTTCATTTCATTTCTTTTATTTATATAATTATGCTCTTATCTTGTTTATTTATGTTTCTTTCTTTTATTATGTTTAGCTAAATCTATTATGTCAAGGTGAAAGGTTACACTAATGGTGTAAGAATAAGTATAGTATAAACTCAACATGGACTTTAATGCTTGATACTAACATGTTTTATATTTATTATCTTGCTCACTCCTAATACCTTGCTTGTTAAATGGTTAATCTAGATTTGTGTTGAACAACCCTTGGTACAACAAATGCTTGGCACTTTCATAGCCCAACCATATGGTATAACCTACACCTGTGTTATGAAAAGAACTTGATTTGTTGTTAACATAAGTTATCACCATGAATACCTGATAATATTTACAAGTATTGGCATTACTCTAATAAGATAATTAAT